>VDFB02169343.1:208089-232508 GCA_007258455.2 Sequoia sempervirens
TCCAATCAAGGGCAGCTCAAACAACCTGGACCAACTCACGAGGACTTTAAAAGACCTCCTACATTTTGGGCTCTGCAAGACCTGGGAGGATGATCCCTTAATGCGTTTACAACCTCTTCACCATTATTGTAAACAACATTAACAACAACAGATAATATCATTTAATAGCTCAACATAATAGCATAATACTAAATAGAATTGGATGTTCATCATAATATCAACTATTTGGAGCATGAGATAACTACAACACATTCCACAGTGTAAAATAGTCATTGATTTGCAATTTGTAGCAAGTGCTAGGTAAAGACAAACAAAATACTGAACCATACAAATTAGTACAACTTACATCAGTGTCATATATCCATTGAGGGAGTCAAATTCATAAACATCTAAGGGTTTATGACAGATTTAACACAACATATAAGATCCTTAAGAAAATTGCTTTACAATTTCATCAACATGTATTCTAACCCAATACTACTTATCAAATCCTTATACAAAACATATCCACCTACAATCCCATTCAAGAATTTTAATTAATTCCTTGAATTAAAGCCAAAACATAAATCATACACACCACAAGAGTGAGATGAACGAGACAACCCTTGATTATCTTAATCAAAATTCAGATATGCATGTATAATGGAGAGACATGAGTTTGAATTAATCATTTAAATTCAAATTCCAGTACAATCATAAAACATCAAATCCCCATGAATTCAAAACCTACTACAGAATGACTCAAAACCTAAATTGCATTTTCCTTACAACCTTTGAACTTTACAATTTTCTCTGCAACTCTACCTAGACACGACCAAAAAATATTTAACTTGCTAACCCGTACTTTTGGCCTTGAAATATTTCTTATAGAAAATGAAGGAGCAAGCAAGCATCGGGCCAGAAAGTACCTCTCATTTCACATGCTTTTCTTCACAAAACTCTTGAGGACAACAACTATACCTTCTTTATTTCTCATCTTACACCCTATTCATGCATCCTACAATTACAACAGTATCCATGGGGCATCGTACACAAGCTATAGTAATCATAAAAAGTGTAAGAGCCCCTTTATGTCATGTTTGGATTACAAAACCCTCAAAAATAGGGTAATCAGGCTGTATGCAAAGAAATGAAGCTTTCTAACTCAAATCAATGCCTTAAGCCATCAAATCAGATTAAAATCAAAGCTAACACATATCTTCATGACCTGGAATTGATTTCATATCAAAATATGGCTACATGTGACCATACAATGCTACATAATAAGAAAAATATAGAAATTTTGAAGAAAAACATAATTTTTTGAATGTCAAGAGCTTGTATTTTAAATCCTCAACCATCAACAACCATTACAATGATCACTTTATGCCTTTTAAAGGCCTTTAAATGTCAACCACTGAACAACCACCTCTACAACTGACTTTTTAATCTTTTATGATCACATGAAACATAAAACACACTAATTTCAAGGTTGTTAACATCACTATTGAAATGTTTTAATTTTTTGACCTTTCAAACATTAAAAAGTACATCATTAAATTAACTATGTAATGGCATAAAAATTAAAAACATCATGAATTAATTATGTAACCACATAATAAAAATATAATTCTATCAAGAAATTAATATCAAATAGATAATATAATTGCATCAGTCATACATTTCAATGTCATTAATCTTCTTCTTCTTCCAACTCTTTGTTTGTATCATCCGATGCAGATTTGAAATTGTAAGGATTTGTCATATCATCATCATCATCATCGATATCAGTTTCGATAATTTCATCATCCACACGGATATCATCTTCATGAACATTAACTCCTACATCATCATGATCTAGTTCCTCCTCTTCGACATTTTCGCCGAGGAGATCATCAACTAATTGTTGATCCTAATTATCATCTATATCATCTTCTAGTTCTTCGGTATCTTCTTCTTCCACCACATTATACTTTATTGGCCTTCCTCGTGGATCATGTCTAACAACAAATGACCAACCCGGTTTACCTGGAACCTCTGAGTAAAATACCTGCTCACATTGCCTTGGAAGAACATAGGGCTAATTTCCAGTTCGCTCAATCAACCTTGTATTAACCATGGTAAATCTATTAAAATGTTCAATAACAGTTCTCTCAAGATCATTTTCATTCAATCATAGCCTTTACCTATTGTCAAATAAAGTTGCACCCTTTCTAAGCTATTAACTGTAGTGACCTATTGACACATGTGAACACTTCGAGGTTGTGGGTGACCTGGGAATGAAGTGAACCTCTAGATTATGGGTTGGTTCCCCTTAAGAGAACTTAAGAAAAGCTAAAGAAATGACAAGGAAAAGAGTAAGAAGGATATACTTGAATTTAAAACCTATCACTAACAGGTGATACAACAAAGATAAAAATATGACAATATTGCAGAAAACTCAAAAAATCTCAATAGAGCCAAACAATCTCATAATACAGAGATTTATGTTTATAAAAATGAGTCTATGTAAGGTTCTGACTGTTCTAATGCTTAACACAAGGAAAAAAAAGATGTTTTCACATATATAAACGCAATAGAAAGAGATCACTAATATAAACCAGCTTTATGACATAATATTTTTTGCATCCAGTACTTAAGGAATCTGATAAAATAGAGAATTACACATAATTTTATCATGCAACTCACAACCAATAATTAAAGATAACAAAGAAAATCTATGAAGGAAATGACTTTCTATTAAGAAAATAAGGAGTCTCTGTGTTACAGATCTATAGTATTCATGAAAATGAGTTACAAATTCTGAATAATGCTCTTTCAGCAATCTCCTAACCAAGAACTACTTTACAAAGAGGCAAAAAATGCCATATATACAAGTAAAAAACCAAGAGTGTCGGCCCCTGCCTTAGGGTTTAAAAAATGAGTCGGTTCCTAGACACGTCGACCCTAGAAGCATTTAGGAATGAAGTTAATGAGGCATTAAATGTGCATACCCTGCTCATGTTGGTGAAAGCTCACTCCCAGGCATGCCCTTCAAATTTTTTACAACGACCGTATTAACTCCCAGCCCTCGTGTTCACCCTCAAGACTTCGTTGGAGCTACTTTGAATGCTCTGCGACATGGTCATTAATGTCAACCCACCTTTACCAGCTGACACCCTAGCTATTATTGTGACTCACGACCTCTTCTTCAGCCTTCCTCTTGCGCTAGACCTTTTTGCAAGTTGACCCCCTTCAAGAAGGAGCATCAGAGTTACCCTATCAGATTCAAACGTCATTCTTCATCAAGCCAATCCATGTCACACACATTCTGTTGATCTTTCTTTATAGGGGAAGTCAAATAGTCAAAATACCCATGATCCGTCTTTAGCTCCTTCTGATTAGTTGAATTTGTGCCACGTAGATTCTCAGACCGTCAAAAGTCTCTTTATTAGAATCGCATGTTGGTGAGACACTAACCGTGTCTCCTCAATACGATTATGTACCATAGTAGCTATCGGCATAGTTCACAACCATCGGAAAGAGCTTATAACGAGTCTTTATTGGTCATACCGATATTCCCTTCTATTGGAAAATCCATCGCTATCAGCAAGACCTCATCCTAGTCAGCCAGATGTTATGCCAAAGGAAAACTCTCTTGGCGAGACCATCTTTGATGTTTCTCGAGCTTGAACCCTTCGGCGGAGTCGGAGTCAGGATGAGAATCAAAATGGGACCGGAGTCGGAAGGGGGAGAAAACCAAAGAGTCGGCGGAACCAGAACTGGAACCAAATCTGGACTTGAAACTTTCATCAAGTTTCAAGTTCAGATTCCATCCCGATCCCACCTCCAACAACATACAAAGATGACGGAAAAGGGATGAAAAGGGAAGAAAAGAATGGGAGAAAACACCCCACGACCAAACGATCGAAAAAAAAATAAAAATGAGCAAGACCAGCAGAATCGGGACTGGAACTAAATCTAAACTAGAAACTTCTCTAAGTTTCAGATTCAGTTTTAGTCCCGATCCCAGGTCTGAAAAAATAAAGAAAGAAGGAAGAAAGAAAGCCCAAAGAAAGGAAAAGAGAAGGAAACATCCCATGACCATCGGCATCAAAAAAGCAAAGAAAAGAAGGGAGGAACCGAGACCGGAACCGAAACAAAACAGGAACTAGAACTTTTGGAAAAGTTCCATGTTCGGTTTTAGTTCCAATCCTGAGTCCGGAAAAATGAAGAAAGTGCCTAAGGAAAAGAAAATCCAAGGAACACTAAAACAAAGACAAAAGGATGTCAAAACATAAACGGGATCGGAACGAAAACCGATCTTGGGCAGAACACAGCGGGGGCAGAACTGGAATAGAAACAATAAATGGGACTTTTGGAAAAGTTCCAAGTTTGGTTTCAGTCCCAATCCTGGGTCCACAAAAACACAAAAAAAATGGGGGAAAAGGAAAGAAGAGAGAAACAAAGGAAAAAACCCATCCCACGGTCAAACGCAAGGTCAAAGAAGAAAATGAAATGCACATAAGTGTGGAACTAAAACCGGAACCAGAACAAAAATGGAAACTAAAACTTTTGAAGAGTTCCAATGTTTGGTTTTGGTCTGACTTCGCCTCCGACAAAACAAAAAGAAAAAGGGTCCAAGGAAAACAAAACGGAAAGGGGAAAAATAGGGCGAAAGGAAGATGAAGATCCACCCAAAACAGAATACTTGCACGCTGGGCTCAACCCTTGTGGGAGCCACATTTAATCCATGTGTCAAATTTTAAAACATAACTTCCCACCCCGCAGCTGCACAAGAAGCAAACAAGTTAGAAAAAAGTGACCCAGATGAAATTTTTCCTCCAGTTGACCTTCATGAATACTCGAAAACATAGGTTACCCTGCCTGATTGAGCCCATAAGTGAAAATTGGGTAACATTTCTGGTGACCTCAGTTGGATGTTTTCCTACTAAACATGCAAACTAGTAGCGTAGGCCAATCCATTGGGCATCGAGTCATTGGGAAAACTTAGAAACAGACCTAGAGTAGCCTTGTGCATACATAATAGGTTGCCGAAAATTCATTGAAAATAGGAAAAAATTGAAGTGAAACTATTTACCATGTTGGGATAGCACTTAGGGAATGAAAACTGCACCTATTCTCTAGAATTTTAATAGCTATGCATAGATTTAGGTCCATACCTCAGAAGCAACGTTTGAGGTGAATCCCATTCACTAGGATTGGTTCCACTATACCATCCAACCTAGATAGCTAGAAAGCATTATGTTGTTTCTCCTCAGTAATGAGATATGGCCCAGTCCAAAATGCATCAAATTTGGAGTGCTTTCTAGGCTTGATTTTTAATTCATCCCACTTTAGCACTATCTCACCTTCTTGGAACACTCTGGGAGATTCCTTTTTATCGAATGACCTTTTTATTTGAGCCTGATATTGCTCAGTCCTTTTCACTGCTTCAGCTCTGAGTTCTTCAAGCTCAATTAATTCAGCTAACCTTGCTGTCATAGGCTCCTCCTCAATCATATCAAGCTGGTTTACCAAATAGAGGGTTGGGAATTCAACTGAAATGGGCAGTCTTACCTCTTTTCCATACACTAACATGTATGGAGAAAGTCTTGTAGACCTTTTTGACGTAATCCTATCAGCCCACAAGGCTGATTTCAGCTTAGTGTGCCAAGGTTTTTGATTGTCCTCCATAGTTCTCTTAATGATCCTTATGAGATTCTTGTTAGTGGACTCAGCCTATCCATTGCCCTGTAGATAATAATTAGAGGATGTACTCAGATATATACCATTTTTGATAGCCCAGTCAGAAGTTTTAACACTCACAAAAGCAAGGGCATTGTCTAACACAATAGAATCTGGGATACCAAATTTGGTAACTAGCTCTTCATAGAAATTCAGGACAGTAGATTCATTAGCCTCTTTGAGTGCCATAGCTTTAGTCCATTTTGAAAAATAATTAGTGGCTTTGAGTATCCATTTGTGGTCTGCACTTGATGGCGGGTTATAACCCCAACGAAATCCAAACCCCATTTCATGAAGGGTTGATCAATTTGAATCGGTTGCAATGGGAGGGATGCCAACTTCTCTTTTCCAGCAAAAATAGCACATTACTTGCACCTTCTTACCCATGCATGAGCGTCTTTGAATAAGGTAGGACAGTAATAGCCTCCTTTCATTATTTTAAGAGTTGTGGCTCTTGGAGAAAAGTGTTCTCCAGCTGACCCTTGATGGAATTCATACAAAACTCTATCAACCTGATCAACTTCAATACATCTTAACAGGACAACATGGAAATCACTTCTAAACAACAAACCATTTAAAAGAACATAAGGTATGGATTGCAGTCGATAATACCTTCTTCTGGATCTAGTCAGATCAGGAGGGCACTCACCAGTCAATAAAAAATGTGTCATTTATGTAATCCAACCAGTAGGAGCAGGTATAGCAATTTGTTGTCCATCTTGGAGTGCTAAAAAAGAACTTTCCTCCTCCTTTACACTGCTGTTGCTGTCCTCAGTAAGCTGTTCGCGGAGACCTCTCCCTCTTATTAGTTTGGTAACCTTTATCTCAAGGTCATACTCCATCACCTTAGTGACCCAACTAGCTCTTCTATTACTCAAATCTTTGTTTAATAAAAACTCTTTCACACCTGGATGAGCAACCATCAGTATAATCTTGTTATTGGAAAGCATGTGCCTAAACTTCTTTAAGCTTCTTATGACAATGAGAACATGTTTCTCTAAAAAATTATATTTGAGCTCGTAATCTTTGAGTCCCTAATTGAAGAACGCCACGGGCTATTCAGATCCTTCATCATTTCACTGTACAAGTATGGCTGACAGTGAATCAATATTTCCATAGGCATATAAAATGAAATCTTTAGAAAAGTCAGGATTCAGAAGTGTAGGTGCGGTTACCAATGCCTCTTTTATAAGCTTAAAAATTCTTGTCCCATCCTTAGTCCAGTTGAAAGGTACATTCTTTCTCAGCATATGAATTAGTGGACTTAATAAATCAACAATGTCAGGGATAAACCTCCTAACAAAGTTAATCCTACCAATAAAACTCTGTAGACTTTTCTTCTGTGTTGGTAAAGGAAGAGTTAAGATAACACTTATTCTTTCAGGGTCAATAGTAATACTTTGTTTAGATACCACATAAACAAGCAATCTTCCTTCGTGAACATCAAACACACACTTTTTGGGGTTAAGTGATATCCCAAATTCCCTGCATTTTTCAAAAATCTGCCTCAAATGACTCAAATAATCCTTAGCCTCCTTAGAAAAAATAGTGATATCATCAAGATAGACTAAGACTATCTTGTACATTAAACCCTGAAAGGCCATATCCATCACATTTTGAAAGGTTTCCCCAGCATTAGATAAACCAAAGGGAATTTTTTGATAGGCCACAGTTCCCCATTTTGTGGTGAAGGCTGTCTTGTACTGATCCTCTTTTTTCACTAATATCTGGTTGTAACTAGAATAGCCATCTAATAAGGAAAACCTTTCAAACCCTGAAACTACCTGAAGTATCTGCTCCATAGAGGGCAGAGGATGGTGGTCTTTTAAGGAGGCCCTATTTAAGTCACAAAAATCTACACAGAGTCTTATTTCACCATTTTTCTTTCTTACTGGTACTAGGTTTGAAACCCATGAGGTATGCTTGATGGGGAAAATAATGTTGCTTTCAATCAACTTATCTAGATCCCTTTTTATCAACGTTTCTAACTTAGGATTCAAGGGCCTCTACTTTTGCCTAATAGGTTTGACATTAGGCTCAAGTTCAATGGTATGTTGAGCAAGCTGGGGATTAAATCCTTTCAAATCGCTATATTGCCAGGCAAAGATATCATTAAATTCTTGACAAAGCTGAATAAAAACATGCTTGTCTTCGGCTGTACATACCTTTCCTAACTTAAGAAGCTTTTCTTTGAAAACTTCAACCTCTTCGTAGTGATCTTGTTGAACCTGAATACTCCCCTTAGGTTTTCTAGCTTCATCATCAGTATTAAAAATGGATTCTAAAGTGACCAGGCCTTTGGGCAACTTGTTGTTTTTTAACTGGATAATCTGGTCACTATACTGGTGTTGTAGCTTTCCCTGATTGGTATGTGAGAACTCAGCTTCTCTTAAAAAACTAACAATCTTCTGGTCACTATCAAAGACTTTCCAATGTATTTTGTTATCAGGCACAGGGGGCCTAACTACAATCTTGATATGCTGATTAGTTTTATCGTTGCAAATCTCCTTTGGAATATCATGTTCAACTCCTACAATAGCTAATCTATCAACATGTTTATTCTGAGCTCTAGGAATGGAAATCAGATTAAATGCCTCAAATCCCTCTAAGAGGTCCCATACCCAATTCTTGTAAGACCTGAGCATATCGTTTTTAACAGCATTAAGCTTTCTCACCTGATTGACAACCAACTCACTGTCACCATAAACCTTTAGATAGCTGATACCTCTCTATCTCCCCCACTCCAAGCCCTGGACAAGAGCTTCATATTCAGCAGAATTATTAGAACAACTAAAGCAGAACCTAAAAGCTAGATAGTACTTCTGATCTTCTGGTGATACTAGCATACATCCACCACCGGCACCTACCCTACTCCTTGAGCCATCAACATACAGCTCCCATAGATCATTTTGATGCTGCTCACTATGTTGTTCCTTGTCCTTTTCAATATTAGGCATAAAAGATTCAGTCTCATGCATCATATAAACACCAATGTCAACCTCCTCCAATTGCTCACCTGTGTCAACTTCATGAGCTTGAGGCACCCACTCTTTAGGAAGAATATATGTTCTTTCTATTTGAACCTCTCCCTCTTGAACAACAAGTTGCTCCACTTCTATACTTGTAAACAAGTTGGCATTGATAGGAGATGGATTGTAAGGTTCAATATGAACCTTGGCTATGGGTTCTGATTTAATAGTGGCTCTAGTGCCATATCTAGTTCTGAACAACATGTGAGACCAATCAGAGGATAGGTATCGACCTATCTTGGCTATAAAATCCCTAGATAAACAAAGGGAAAAGTACGGGGGCAACTCAATAATGTATATATCCTATGGTATTGCAAAATTTGGACAGGCATGTAGAGTTAAGCTCAAATTTTTAATGACCCCTACTATGTTAATAACAATACCATCCAACTGTACTACCCCCTTTTCTAGTGGTTCATATTCAATTCCCAACTTATCAACAATTTGTTTGGGCATAACTGAACTACTAGCCCTTCATTCAATCATACAATTGTGAACCAGATGATCTCCTATGATTAATGACAAATAAAAAGGAGGTGGCTTGGCCTTAGCAGCTTGATGTTCTTCATCACCAATAGTAGTATTAGTCAATGCACCTTCTCCTTTTCTACACTAGGCTCATCTGAGACACTTAAACTAGATAAAGCAGATTGAAGCAAGTCCATTTGACGTGGAATACTCAAAGAATCCCATATTGACATGGGTACGTTAATTTTCTTCATATGCTCCAATATATTGAAAGATGTAGCAAGTTTAACTTGACCTTTGGGAGGAATAACATCACCTTTAACTGAAGGCACCTGGGCTGATGAATCAGACTGTTGCTTGCCTACCAAAGGCTGGCCCCTTGGTAGCATTTGGATCTGGTCAGCTTTCGATGAGCCAGAAGCATTCTGATTTGGGTTCAAGCCTTGTTTCGATTGCGTCTAAACTATATTAGGTTGATGTCTTTCATCTATTGCCCTCTTCTTATTGCATGTATTGTCTACAATTAAAGAATCAGCGTGGACCACTCCACATAATTCTTCTCCTTGCCAGTTTAGGAATGTAGACTCATGTGTCTGTTGTTCTTGTTGGTGTACTTTAGTTGCTACAGGCACACTAGACTGTATTACTGAATTGTTTTGAACCATCAAGGCTTGGTTAAGCAGCCCATTGACACAGGTATTCTGATTATGGGGTTGATTACACCGAAAATACCATTCATAATCTTGAACTAAGTTGTTCTAGACAGGTGCAAGCTCTTTGGAAGTGCTTACAGTGTTGGAGTCATAAGCTTGATGTGGCCTCGGGTTAGGAGCAAACTTTTGGCCTTGATTATAAGGCTGATAAGGTGGTCTATTAGTCTAATTTTGTTGATAATTAGACTAAAATGAGGGCTGATATGGCTTAAAACCTTGATTTTGTTGTTTTCTTAGACTAGGCTGGGTATTAGGTGCTGGAAATGCTGGTGCACTTGGAATAACAACTAAAGGAGGTCATTGTATAGGGGTTGGAGGCTGAAAAGCGGGAAATATTGGCATAGGTGGTCTTGGAGAAATCTTACCAGCCTGTATGAGGCTGTTTTCAGCTCTAACAGCTACACCATATGTTGTAGCAAGTGTATCACCTCCCATCGATTGAATCATTACAGAAATATCACTATTTAAAGCTCTTAAATAGTATAAAAAGGCATGATTAGCAGTAGGCCTTACCGTTTGTGGAATTCTATCCCATGTCCTCTCGAAATGGTGATTGAAATCTGACATAACTTCATGTGGAGCCCTCTTGATTATAGACAACTGCTCCACCAATGACATGTGGTCTGATTTATCTTCAAAAAACTGGCACAACTGACTGCCTAATTCATCCCATGTTGCTATGGAGTTGACAGGCAGGCCTCTAAACCATTGTAAGACTTTTCCTTTAAATGACGCCGCCAACAATCTGAGTGCAACATTTTCTTCAACCACATGGTGAACAACACACAGGTTGGCAACATCTTTTATATGCTCTGATGGGGTGGTATGATCCTCGCCATGAAAATATGGTAGACATTTTAAGGCAGCGACAGAGATTTCATCATGCTGAGTTAGATTCAGTGGGCTGCCTTGGTTAAAAGCAACAAATGGCTAATTTCTTACTATTGGAATCATTGTCACCGGGATATTCTTGGTAATAACAACAAGAACCACAATATGGCTTCTCACAGAAGGATTCGACTTGGATCTTTTGAAATAAACGACTGTCTTTTGAACCTTCTGGATTTCCCTCCCCCTCCTTCTAGGCGGGGACAACTACAAATACTCAAAAACAGGTGAGTTACTCCTTGTCTGCACTCTTCTCATGAGTAGTAATGCACTAGAACTGCTAAATCTAAGCTCGGAGTTGCCAAGTATGCTAAAATTTGTCTCTTAAAGACTGCAATTTTTGCTGCACATACCAAACAGTAGTATGATAATTTTGGTTTAAGACTGAAAACAGTCCTATGTCCCACCGGGCATGCCAAAAATTGTTGTCAAGTAAAGTTGCACCCTTGCTAAGCTATTAATTGTAGCGACCTATTGACACATGGGAACACTTCAAGGTTGTGGGTGACCTAGGAATGAAGTGAACCTCCATATTATGGGCTGGTTCCCCTTAGGATAACTTAAGAAAAGCTAAAGAAATGACAAGGAAAATAGTAAGACTTGGATATACTTAAAGGGTAAAAGCAAGAAGTTGGGTACACAAAGAGGGGAAGTTTCGGCCAAAAAAAAATTCTCGCATAAAATGCGTACGCATTATTAAAAAAACTCGTATGCATTATGCTTCGGGTACCCGATCCTAAAAAATGCATATGCACTAAAAAACGCGTACGCGTTATAACGTGTACGCGTTATATAACGCATACACGTTTTATAACATGTAAAAATTGATTATTTAAAAAAAATACTTTTTAGAAACGGGTACCCATTTTGTAAAATGCATACCTATTTTGAAAATCAAAACGGGTACGCGTTTTACAAAATAGGTACCCGTTTGTTAAATTTTATTTTTTTTAATTATCAAGAAAATAAAGAACACATATGCATTTTGTAACACATACACGTTTTGTAACGCATACGCGTTTTTTAAAAATGCGTATGCATTTTTAAAATTCAAAATTCCCAACCCACATGTTGCCTCCATTTTAGGCTTGAGAAAGGCTTGGCAATCCGAGCCTTAGTCTTTGACCTGCAATTAAAAAACTAAGGCAGATTGATGAAGAATGTCCAACTTTGGCAATATAGATAATGGACATTTTTTCTGAATCAATCTATAAAATTAAAACCCATTAGAGAACACGATGTCTACTTTCCAAATATATAATTTTTATTAATATTGGATTATGTTTGCTATTTTTTAATTAATTTCTAAGCAAACTAGTCCTTAAACTTGAAATATCAAACTTTTTTTATTTTTTAATAACTTTTTTTTGGTTAATTTTTTTGTAAAAAAAATTATATGGCATCAAAATTTCTACAATTCTCTACACAATAAAAAAATTATTCAAAAAATATTTAGTTTAGGTCCAATTATGCTGTTTGTACACGTTAATTTTTATAAACAGCAATTAAGGCCAATAAAAAATTAATAAAAAAAAATATTCAACCAAAAATTACAAAAAAAATTCTAGATCAAACTTCATGTTGTTAGCTCTCTTTTCCCAAAAGGAATTAGCAAAATACTTTTATTTGGGTCAAAAAGTGTTGTTCGTACACGTGCTTGGTATTGTAAAAAAATGACTTTTAAAAAGTGGTTTTTATAGATCCCTATCAAAATTTAATTTCTATAATCTACGTATTTGAATAATTTACATATTTGGAAACTAGATTCAAAATGCTAAATTTCATATTACTAAATTTTTTAAAGACTCATTGTGTAAGTGCCTCAAATTTTCAGTCTAAGTGTGACAAATTTTGAAAAACAACAAAAACACTTCCACTTTTTGAGCTTTTTGTGTACCCAACTTCTTGCATCAGCCCTAAAACTTATCACTAACAGGTGATACATCAAAGATAAAAATATGACAATACTACAAAAAACTCATAGAAAATCTCAATAGAGCCAAACAATCTCACAATACAGAGATTTATGTTTATAAAAATGAGTCTATGTAAGGTTCCAACTGTTCTAATGCTTAACACAAGGAAAACAAAGATTTTTTCATAGATATAAACGCAATAGAAAGAGATCACTAACATAAACCAACTTTATGACATAATATTCTTTGCATCTAGTACTGAAGAAATATGATAAAATAGAGAATTACAAAGAATTTTATCATGCAACTCACAACCAATACTTAAAGATAACAAAGAAAATCTTTTAAGGAAATGACTTTCTATTAAGAAAATAAGGAGTCTCTGTGTTACAGATCTATAGTATTCATGAAAATGAGTTACAAAGTCTTAATAATACTCTTTCAGCAATCTCCTAACCAAGAACTACTTTACAAAGAGGCAAAAAATGCCATATATACAAGTACAAAATCAAGATTGTTGGCCCCTACCTTAGGGTTTACAAAATGAGTCGGTGCCTGGACACGTCGGTCCTAGAAGCGTTTAGGAATGAAGTTAATGAGGCATTAAATGTGCATACCCTGATCATGTTGGTGAAAGCTCACTCCCAGGCATGGCCTTCAAATTTTTTACAATGACCGCATTAACTCCCAGCCCTCGTGTCCACCCTCGAGACTTCATCGGAGCCACTTTGAATGCTCTACGGCATAGTCATTAATGTCGAACCACCTTTACCAGCCGATGCCCCAGCTGCTATCGTGACTCGCGGCCTCTTCTTTGGCCTTCCTCTTGCGCTAGATCTTTTTGCAAGTTGACCCCCTTCGAGAAGCAACATTAGATTTACTCTATCAGATTCAAACGTCATTACTTCATCGAGCTGATCCATGTTGCTCACATTCTGTTGATCTTTCTTTACAGGGGAAGTCAAACATTCAAACTACCCATGATCTGTCTTTAGCTCCTTCAGATTAGTTGAATTTGTGCCACGTAGATTCCTAGACGGTCAAAAGTTGCTTTATCAGAATCACATGTCCGTGAGACACTAACCGTGTCTCCCCAATGCAATTATGCACCACAACAGCTATCGAAATAGTTCACAACCATCGGCAAGATCTTAGAGCGAGTCTCTATTGGTCATACCGATATTCCCTTCTATTGGAAAATCCATCGCTATCAGCAAGACCTCATCCCAGTCGGCCAGACCTTAAGCTGAAGGAAAACTCTCTTGGTGAGATCACCTTCGATATTTCCTGAGCTCGAACCCTTCGGCAGAGTCAGAGTTGGAATGAGAACCAAAATGGGACCGGAGTAGGAAGGGGGGCAAAACCAAAGATTCAGCAGAACTGAAACTGGAACCAAATCCGAACCCAAAACTTTCATCAAGTTTCAAGTTCAGATTTTATCCCGATCCTACCTTTGACAACATACAAAGACGACAGAAAAGGGATGAAAAAGGAGGAAAAAGAAGGGGAGAAAACACCCCACGACCAAATGATCGAAACGAAAAGCAAAATGAGCAAGACCGGCGGAATCGGGACTGAAACTAAATCCGAACTAGAAACTTCTCTAAGTTTCAGATTCAGTTTCAGTCCCGATCCCGGGTCCAAAAAAATAAAGCAAGAAGGAAGAAAGAAAGCCCAAAGAAAGGAAAAGAGAAGGAAACATCCCGCGACCACCGGCAGTTAAAAATCAAAGAAAAGAAGGGTGGAATCGGGAGCAGAACCGAAATAGAAACAAGAACTGGAACTTTTGGAAAAGTTCCATGTTCGGTTTCAGTTCTGATCCTGAGTCCAAAAAAATGAAGAAAGTGCCTAATTTAAAGAAAAGCCAAGGCACACAAAAAAAAGACAAAAGGACATGAAAACATAAACGGGATTGAAATGAAAATCGATCCCGGGCAGAACACAGCAAGGGCAGAACCGGAACAGAAGCAGGAATTGGGACTTTTGGAAAAGTTCCAAGTTTGGTTTTAGTCCTGATCCCAGGTTCGCCAAAACACAACAAAAACAGGAAAAATGGAAAGAAGAAAGAAACAAACCCATCCCACGATCAAACACAAGGTCAAAGAAGAAAATGAAATGCACATAAGTGCGGAACCGGGACCGAAACCGGAACAAAAACAAAAACTGGAACTTTTGAAGAGTTCCAATGTTTAGTTTCGGTCTGACTCCGCCTCCAACAAAACAAAAAGAAAAAGGGTCCAAGGAAAACAAAACAGAAAGGGGAAAAACAAGGCAAAAACAAGATGAAGATCCACCCAAAATAGAATACCTGCACGCTGGGCTCAATCCTTGTGAGAGCCACATTTAATCCACGTGTCAAATTTTAAAACATAACTTCCCCCTTGCAGCTGCACAAGAAGCAAACAAGTTAGAAAAAAGTAACCCAGATGAAATTATTCCTCCAGTTGGCCTTCATGAATACTTGAAAACATAGGTTACCCTTCCTGATTGAGCCTGTAGGTGAAAATTGGGTAACAGTACCATAGGACAATGAACAAAATTAATCTAAAGGACTTAAAGTCACACTCAAGTATATCATCCAAAATCCTATAGTATTGATTTTCTAAGACTTATAGATGTATGTTGCTTCTAGATGAAACATTAGTCACCTGAAAGACTACAGTTATACTAGAATCACAAGTTTTCTTCATGTCATCCAACATTTTTTGATTCAAAATTTACGACCATTGCACCACATAGCCTTCTGGTGTTTCATCTACAATATGTCAAACATGTAAAAATTATTGCAATATCGTCAGTTGATAAACATATTTATTCTTGGTCGAATGTATGCAAAGAAAACAATCTCAACATATATATACATCAATATAATTGAAAATAATTAAATAATATGGGTGATTAATATATTTATATGTACCTGTTTATCTCTTAAACCATATGCTAAATCAATTTCCCTTTGTGTAACATTGAAATCTCCATTATGATGAGCTTCTTTAACCAATGAAGCCACACCTTCCCATATTAATGCGCAACCAGATTGTTGACATCGTTCAATCCATACCATCATCCAATCAAGATTATTTGCGACGTACAAATGTAGTGCATCTCACTCTCTACCAACTGTATCAAAAAAAAATTAAATTCACAAACGACATATAATTAGTTAAATACCACAGTATAGGACCTTAATTTATAATTGATGTAAGATTAAAAATTAAATAAGTACAATATACATAAAAACCATATGTAAAATTTATTTCATTTAATCTCCATGATCATCTTGTAATTACCTCTCACTTTCCTCAATCTACCTTTCCCCATCAGGTACTCCCCTTCGAATTTTTTAATGGAGTTGGGATCCCAAATGCGATCTACATGGATCTTTGTTGCAAACTTAGGAAGATATTCAATAATGTACACCATGGTCTAGTATACCATATATCCCTCCACCATAGAACCCTCGGGATGTGCTCTTTGTCTAACCAAAGCCTTCAAAAATTTCAAGTGCCTCTAAACCATCCACATTGACCTTGTGTGTATAGGTCCACACAATTCAATCTCCTCAACTTGGTGTATGAGATAGTGTTCTTGTGCATTGAAAAATGTCGAAGGTAGACACTTTTGCATTCCACACATTAGATGAGGAATTTTTCTCTTCCAATAATTCATATCTTCTTTATGGATTTATTTAGATGACAACCATCTACAAGTGATTCAAGACGCAAATATATTAATGAGATTTAACAAAAATATACAATATATTACATAACAAGTAAAACAAATGGCAATTATAAGATGTATACAATGAATTGAACAAATATCGCTACTTACCTCATGTATTTTCCAAGATCATATATAACTTGCTTGACATTGTTGTCAAAGTTGTCTGGGAAAGATAGAGGTAGAATGTACTGTAACAATTATAAAATGATTTTTTCTTTATTTTTCCAAAAGTAGTAAACACAATAAACTGAAAAGTACATGCATTATACATGTGTATATAATATACCAGAATAATTACCTTAATGAAGGTATGCCAATCATGTGTTTTCATCCTTGACCCAAATTCAGCTTTCTTTGTTATTATGGGTATGTGCAGGATCATGGTATGCCAAAAAGTGGCAATGGAGAAAAAATTACGTGTTTCATCGACTCAAAAATGCAAAAATGTTGAGTTGACTTTATGTGGCTTGGGTGTCTGTACACACTACCGAAGCAAAGCCCAAACCTAGATTTCCATATCAGATATCTGATCCAAAACGGATATCCGATTTGCGACACACATATATATTTCATTTTCGCCTGATTAAAACTCATTTCACGTTTGTTTAACTGCGGGCACACAGTGAAAACTTCATTTTGCAAATCAGATATCCGATTTCACGCAAATCCATCTTCAAAAGGTTAGATTCTTGGTTTTTCTTTGCTCTAATCAAATTTTCAATTAGATTTGTGTAATTTATTTTAATTTTTTATAGATTTTTTTCAAAATAGGGTTTTTGATAGATTTTTTATGAAAAAATTAAGTTTGTAATGGATTTTGATGAAAATTGAATGTTTGTAATGGATTTTCATTTAAAAATAGTGTTTTTTATGTATTTGGATTAAAAATTAGAGAATTTTATAGATTTTTGTTAAAAACTAGGGTTTTTCTTGGATTTTTTTAAAAAACTAGGGTATTTTTATAATATTTTCATTTATATTGTTTAATTTTAATTAGATTAATTTGTTTTTAACTTTAATTAGGCATTATGGCTGCTGACAATGAAAATGCACAAATGCCAAATGCTCCACCTCCACAGCCATCAATTGAAGAATTAATTTGTGAAAAATTGCAAGAATTAAGCGACATTTCTGAATTTTATACCAGAGTCCCTCGATTATCTGAGATGTCAAAAACAATGAAAGAAATAATTAAAAACATAGAAACCCTCTCCTCACAACATAATTCCTTGCATTCATAGCAAGAAGACATGAGAGAATATTATGCATGTGGATTGTCCTATGATGATGTGAAAGATCTCCAAATAACCAAAGCCCAAATAGCCTCTTTATTTGTTAACCCCTGCACTGGTTTTCCGGTTAATGTTAATAAACCAAAACTTTCTATAAAATGGTCCACTCATAGAGAAATTGTAGAAAAAAATTGGGATCGTTGGTGTATGGTTTTTTGAAACCACCGAACAACAATTGTGATATACCATTTTACTTTATAAAAAAAATATATGCTGAGTTTGTGTTAGGGCATCATGTCAATTACTTTGACATTAAACCCTTCTAGGGCGTTGGTGGAGGTATGCCCCAGGATAGACCAGGGGCAGTTAGAGTAATACCCCGCCCATATGTTCCCCCTCCTCCCCTTCCTCTGCGACCTTAAGTATACCATCCAGATATTATGCAGGATGCGGCCACATAGACTATCCACACTATTCACTTTTTGAGTGGTCTTTTGGTTTCGCATGCTTCTGTAGTAGCTCAGCCACATTTTGGTGATGTTGGTGATGGCTCGAGTGTTGCTGTGTCATCCTTGTCATGTCCACATATTTTTGTGCCACATACTTGCTCCATGTTCCGCCACATATGCTTGGGTCCTCTTGTACAGCCTGCCGAGCATCCCTTGGACACTTCTGATTATGAATTACATGATGTGGACATTATAGATCAGACGCAGGGGAGTGGAGCACACCGTACAGAGTCCTCTCCTACTAGAGAGGGGGACATTGGAATAGTGACATAGGTAAAACTTAAGCTATGAATTCATAACTTGCATTTGTTTTTAAATGAGTATTAATAAGAAATAGTATAATGTATTAATATTTATTTACATGGTCTATTTAACAGTTGATGTCCGAGGAGGAGCTGACACAAGTGACGAATAGCACCCTGAGGGCCATTTCATTTGGCCTTGACATGCACATAGTATATATTTTTGCACTCACTCATTTACATTTATTTATTATATACTTTCTTGTCATTTGAATTGTCATTAATGAAATTATATAATAACTTATATGTTTATCTTGTTTTCCTCTTGTAGGAAATACCTAGTGCGAGCGAGGTGCAGCCTTGTCCAGATTATGGAAGTGCAATGTTGGATAAGGGGAAGGTAATTGAACTCAAATTTGATTGAATTAAGAATTTTAAGATCTTATATTGATTATACATACATTGACATAGATTTGTAGTTTCATATGTACTTGTCATTTTTATGTGTAGGGAATTATGAGTTATATGTCTTTGTTGACAAGTGCCACAATGCCCGAAGCAGTACATATTGGAACACTTGAAGGAGTAGGTGTTGAAGCACCTCAAGGAGGAGGTGTCGAAACACCTAAAGGAGATAAAGAAAAAGATCAACCTAAAGAAGTATGTGTTCATTTTATTTTGTGTTTGGTATTTATATGTTCCTATTACTGACAATTGTATGCTAACTTGGATCACTTTTTATGTTTTTGTTCACCTATATAGATTGAAATTACAAAAGATGGTTTGGTCGGTTCTTTGAGAGGGGCATATTCTAGGACTCGACCCTTTGAAGAAATGGATATTCAGGTAATCAAGATTAGAATTTTAGAGTTCAATTATAATTTAATGTATATTGATTTTGATGTTAATTATTCGATTTTAAATTATATAGTATAACTAATCTCAATTGTGGTTTGACTTTTTCTTGTGCAGCTACCTTCAGAGGCAATGAGTGCTTCAAAGAGGCTCCATTTTGATGATCCACCAGTAGTTTAGGATGAGATAGACATTTTGGCATGTAAATATTGAATAGATACTGAGATGGCATATGCTACATATTGTAAAATTTTGTTTGAGTTGGCGTTGATGCCATTTTTGTATATGGACATACACTTAATTATTGGATAATTTGATATATAGAAGTTGACAATTGAAATTTAATTGCCTCCTCATGTGCATAATTAAACTCTTTGAAAATTTAATCAAGTGAGCAATGGTTAAATATCTTGATGTACAACAGCGTAAAAAGAATGGTTATATTATGTAGTTTATTCATATTGTTGATTACATTGCATTGCACATCTTTCAAACTTAAAGCATTACTTCACATTACATAAGTAACAACTAGATGCTGATAGATGAAAAAATTTCAATTACAATATAGTTTTTACAAAGTCAACCTAAGCAGTTATGCAATTACTTCACATTACATAACTAATAATTAAAAATTTATTCATATTATTGATTACATTTCATTGCACATCTTTCAAACTCAAAGCATTACTTCACATTGCATAAGTAACAACTAGATGCTGATAGATGAAAAGATTTCAATTGCAGGCCTGCTGCCCCCTCATTCCACACACTATGCAACCATTTACTTGTGGTGTAGGGGCCAAACAATGGAGAAAACATGTAAAAATAATATATATATGCAGCCTAGAAGCATGAATTAGTACCAATATTAATGCATCACCATTGATTACCTTGAAGTAGAGATTTGAATTAGCATCATTCTTCAAGAAGCCCAAACTAGACAGGTACCGATCAATCCTTTCGTACCATGCACGAGGAGCCTGCTTAAGACCATACAAGGCCTTCTTCAGCTTACTCACATGTGACTCCTTCCCATGAACCTCAAAACCATTAGGTTGCTCAATGCAAACTTCTTCCTCAATCACACCATTGAGAAAAGTTGTCTTCACGTCCATTTGATGAATCTTCCATCCTCTTGATGCAGCAAGGGAAATGATAGTTCTGACAGAAGTGTAACGAGCAACAGGAGCAAATGTTTCTTCATAATCAACTCCCTCTTTTTGAGAAAACCACTTTCGATCAGCCAAGTGTTGGTGTCAGTGGGTACATTACTTGACAATGCTGAGAAAAATAAATATTCATTCTTCTGTGGAGAAACATCATCTACATCTGCAACAGAGGCTTGATGCTTAGGTCTATCTGAAAAATGTTTGGAAAAGTGACCAAACTTATCACACCTAAAGCATTGAATCTTGGACAAGTCTCGCTTCTTCTTGGAAGGGGGGGCACCATCATTTCCTTTGTATCGATTCCTCTTGAAGAATCCCTTCTTTCCACTTCTTCCTTTCTTCTTCGAAGGTTGGGCGGCAAGAACATGAATCTCTTCATTAGTAGAATTTTGGCCAACACCTCTAACCATCAATCTTGATGCATAATGAATGCAATCGGCCCTCAAACAATCAAACTTTGGGAGTTTGAACCTTGCACTAATTCCTTGAATATAGGACTCCCAAGACAATGGCAAACCGTTGAGGGAAAGCATTGTCAAATCCTTATCTTTAACCTGTTGATGTGTGTTTTATGACACACTCGTACATCAGAATAAAAATGCCCAGAGACACCCTATCCTCTCTTGAAATAGTCTATCACAACAATTCTATACACTGTCTCCACCCTTTACAACTGAGGGGCGAGCTCAATTTCACTTTAAGGCTGGAATACTTCCTCTTTTCTCTTGCCATTTCAGACTTAACATGCTGAGTGAACTTCACTCATTCACTTTCCATGTTCATATTCTTCTAAGTGCGGACACTCATTATCCTCTTGAAGCATATTTGGAAAGATTCCATCTTTTATGCCATGTCACTCTTTGGTAATTGTGAACCTTGTCAAGGTTCATGGCCAAGACATGTGGTGGACTTCAATCATGTTTGACACATCCCTTTCTAAACATGGGCAGGCTTTGCTGAGTGTTTGTGCCAAGAAATAAGGGCAGAATTTCCTTTATGTATTGCTAGTAGACTTTGATTTATACCAAGCCATTGATTATTTCCTTGGAGCGGCCTTGGCTATATTGTATGCCACTTTTGTATGGCTAGGAGGGCTTAGTCTTAGTAGGTGCCATGTTTTACTCTTGAAGCGGACTCTACTCTCGTCTTTGCTAGCGGACTTCCTTTTCTCTTTTCCAAGCTCTGTCATGTGTTGGAATGGCTGGAAGAGATTGAGGAAGCTGCTAACATCAACAGAATTGTGGTAGCTTGATATATAGAGTCTATTGATGCCAGGGTTCAATTTGTATGATATTGAGAGTGGTAGCTTAATATAGGTCCACAATACCTTTTTTTAATATCATAGAAAAGGCTCATAGACTGACCTCCAGTCAAAATGTCTCTCAAATGCACAAAAAAGAATGAAATTACTTCAAACCAAGTTTGTGAAGAAGTTAACTCTGTTGCCCACTAGTTTCCCTTAAGAGTCCAAAGTGCTAAAAGGCAGCAATATTTGAAGGGATATTTCTCAGAGACTGTGGGGCATACAGACTCTCCATCAGAGACTACGAGATCATGTTGGGACCATCTATAAAAACCTCTCTCAGTTTTTGCTATCTCGGGGGTGTTTTCCTGTGGTGATGACTTTTCAGTGGAGGGAAAAGTTGCCGAATCACTCCAAGCTACATTAGACCAACGATTTCCCTTAAGAGTCCAAGGTGCTAAAAGGAAGCAATATTTCAAGGGTTATTTCTTGGAGATTGTGGGGCATACAAACTCTCTGTTGGAGGCTACAGGATCATGTTGGGACCATCTACAAAAACCTCTCTTATTTTTTGCTATCTTAGTGATGTTTTCTTGTGGTGATGACTTTTCAGTGGAGGGAAAAATTGCCAGATGCAAGCAGTGTAAAGTTGCAAAGTGGTGCAACTTTCATTCTGCAACTCGTACGACCAAACAGACTGTTCCAACATGTTCGTATGGGTATGTTTACGCTAGGGATGGTCCTCTTTTGTACCCAAATATGCCAAATCACTCCGAGCTACATTGGACCGACGATTTCCCTTAAGAGTTCAAAGTGCTAAAAGGCAGCAATATTTGAAGGGCTATTTCTCAGAGACCATGGGGCATACAGACTTGCCGTCAAAGACTACGGAATCGTGTTGGGACTATCTACAAAAACCTCTCTCGGTTTTTGCTATCTCGGAGGAGTTTTCTTGTGGTGATGACTTTTCAATGGAGGGAAAAGTTGCCAGATGCAAGTAGTGTAAAGTTGCAAAGTGGTGCAACTTTCATTCCGCAACTCGTACGACCAAACGGATTGTTCCAACACATCAGCATGGGTACGTTTACGATAGGGATGGTCCTCTTTTTCACCCAAATACGCTGAATCACTCTGAGCTACATTGGACCGACGATTTCCTTTAAGAGTCCAAAGTGCTAAAAGGCAGCAATATTTGAAGGGCTATTTCTCAGAGACCGTGGGGCATACAGACTCTTCATCAAAGGCTACGGGATTGTGTTGGGACCATCTACAAAAACCTCTCTCAGTTTTTGCTATCTCGGTGGTGTTTTCCTGTGGTGATGACTTTTTAGTGGAGGGAAAAGTTGCCAGATGCAAGCAGTGTAAAGTTGCAAAGTGGTGCAACTTTCATTCTGCAACTCGTACGACCAAACGGACTATTCCAACACGTTCGTATGGGTACATTTACACTAGGGATGGTCCTCTTTTGCTTCCAAATATGCCGAATCACTCTGAGCTACATTGGACCAGCGATTTCCCTTAAGAGTCCAAAGTGCTAAAAGGCAACAATATTTGAAGGATTATTTCTCGGAGACCATGGGGCATACAGACTCTCTTTCAAAGGCTACGAGATCATGTTAGGACCATCTACAAAAACCTCTCTCAGTTTTTGCTATTTCGGTGGCGATTTTCTGTGGTGATGACTTTTTAGTAGAGGGAAAAGTTGCCAGATGCAAGTAGTGTAAACTTGCAAAGTGGTGCAACTTTCATTCCGCAACTAGTACGACCAAACGGACTATTCCAACACGTTCGTATGGGTACGTTTACACTAGGGATGGTCCTATTTTGCACCCAAATATGCCGAATCACTCCGAGCTACATTGGACCGGTGATTTCCCTTAAGAGTCCAAAGTGCTAAAAGGCAGCAATATTTGAAGGGGTATTTCTCGGAGACCATGGAGCATACAAACTCTATGTTAGAGGCTATGGGATTGTGTTGGGACCATCTACAAAAACCTCTCTTAGTTTTTGCTATCTCGGTGGCGTTTTCCTGTGGTGATGACTTTTCAGTGGAGGGAAAAGTTGTCAGATGCAAGCAGTGTAAAGTTGCAAAGAGGTGCAACTTTATTCCGCAACTCGTATGACCAAACAGACTGTTCCAACATGTCTGTATGGGTACATTTACACCAAGAATGATCCTCTTTTGCACCCAAATACTCTGAATCACTCCGAGCTACATTGGACTGACGATTTTCCTTACGAGTCGAAAGTGCTAAAAGGTAGCAAGATTGTGTTGTAATTGTAATTGTAAGTGCTAAAAGGTTGGATCAAGCTTTTGCAGGTTATAACAACATCATCTTTAATTGTAATTGTGTTGTTTAAAGCCACCTGGCTCATGCATCAGAAAACTCTTACTCAATCAGCTTGAACATTATGCACACCCAAATACCTTGTTTCCACTTTGCTAGATAAAAGACTCAATTACATTGGAAATGACCTTCACATGAAATTTTTTAATTTTTTTGGGAAAAAGTGGCAAGCCACTGTAATTTATTATATATAAATAGGAGATATTACAAAACCTGGTTCAAACGAGCATACCGGTAGGAAAGAATCAGGAAGAAAACCTCTGGTTGTAGCTAGATTAATTACAATAAGTTAATTTAGAATTGTCCTAATACACAGTTATGGCCTTCTTACATTGTTTCACATTTCAAAATTGAAATTTTACAAATTTTTCCTATTGG
>VDFB02169343.1:242125-308603 GCA_007258455.2 Sequoia sempervirens
TTTGTCATAAACTATGATTTTTCAGCATCTTTTATGAGGTATAATGGGGGCTTGGCGATCGTCGAACTTGCAGTAGAAGAAACCTTACAAAAGAACAAATTAAAGCATATAGACAAAAAGATAAAGGTCATAGGAAGAGAAGACAAGGTATGTTAAATATCGGTGAATCTGAGTCCTTTGGTCTTTCTAGTGAAGAGGAAATTGAATATGTAGAAGGTGAAAATGTTGAACATGATGTTGAAATTGGGAATGAAAATGTTAAAATTGATAATCAAAATATTCAAGCTGAAAATGTTGGAATTGAAGATGTTGAACATGATAATCAAATTGGGAATGAAAATGAAATTGATAATGAAAATGTTCAAGATAAAAATGTTGGATTCGAAGATGTTGAATATGGTGCTGAAATTGGGAATGAAATTATTCAAATTGAAGGTGAAAATGTTGGAAATGAAGATGTTGAACATAATATTGAACTAAGTGTAAATTATGTTTCACCAAATTACATGAGAAATGAAGAACCTTGTGTGGAAGAAAGACATATTCCAAACTCAAGACCTTCAAAAACCCCTAAATGGTTAATTGAAATTGATGAGAACATTATAAGCAATTTTGAAGGCAAGAGGTCAACACGAACCATTCAATTGTGGGATAGAAGACTTTTCATACAATATTTTAGCGATAAGACATTGACCGAGCAATGCCAAATTTTTGTACAATTGATAAAGATGCAAAAGATGAGACCTTTGCTTGCCAAATTGAAGATTCGTGTGCACAAGAAGACTGAAAAAAATGATATTATTGTCAAAAATATTTTTAATGCTCTCAAGTCTATTGGAAAAACTAACAAGAAAAAAGATAAGAGAGCTGCTCGGAGAGTCATTACAACCGCCCTAGTAAGCCATCAATTGAAAAGGCTCACTTTATGAGACAAAATTGTATTGATTTTGACATAATCGTAAAACTTTGGATAGAGCACTTGCAAGAAGAGAATAGATGATCCTCTTCAAAATGATACATGGGATTTTTAGGAGGCTTCCGTGTTGATAAGAAGCTAACATATAATGTAAAACAAGTAATTCAACAATTTGGCATGATAACTCTAGAGTACCGCAATGCAAAAGGATGTTTTAAAAGTTAAGAATTGGAAATCCAAGGCTACGTACACCCACATCCTAAACATTTCTTGGAATCAAGCCAAACAATGTTGTTCAAAAATTTATTGAAACACATCCAAATATGGAAATCTCGCAAAGGACTTTTGAAGGTTTGAAGCCATTTTATTGTATGCCTCTTAAAATTCATAATACTTGTTGCAAATACCATGTGGAGTTTTCAATTTACCATGAACTATTATGCTATATCTGTTCTACTTTGCATACTAATGAAATGTTGTAGGAGTGTGGTGCAATGCATCTTCTGAAATCATCAAGGGACTTGTTAGATCTTTTTTTATGTTCTAGAGATGATGATTGTTTTTTCTATAGAAATGATTGTTTAAATGCAAAGTGCCCACAATGTGGTGGCTTGTCAAAGTTTGTTCAATGTTTTCATGAGGGTTCCAAACATGAATTTGGAAAGAAGCTTGTTTATGAGAAAAAGAGATATGAGATAGTCAAATATACTTTGCAGAGTGGAGGTGAAGGTTCTAGATGTGAGTTGGTTTCAAAAGAATGTAGTGTTGCTGATTTTATTTCAGATTTTAAGGACAATCTCTTCTACAAATATGCAAGGCATAGTCATAGGTCTCGGTGGTTGGATCAACAATTTAGACTATGTAAGGACTCTTTTCCGATTGGCACTATTATATCAGTGGTTGATTTTGCAGAAAACTACACATTGCAACCACAAAATGAGGAATTCTGTCGATTATTAATTCCATTCAAATTGCTATATTTGTCCACATAACATTTAGACATGCACTTGATAGTCTGGAGGAGGTCGAAGATAATAAGAGAGTATCATTTTATATGGTGATGATAGATCTCACTCATCGGAGTATGTCCAACATTGTTTTGAGATTTATTTTGAGTTCTTGCAGGAGCATGATATAGCAATGGGCCGACATCTCATTTGGTCAGATAACTGCACAGGTCAATTCAAGAATGCTCGTATGTTTATTGGTTGAGTAGAATGCATTTAGAGAGAGGTGTACCTCATATTTGGAGTTTTTTTGAAGCTGGGCATGGGAAAGGGGAGCACAATGGAGCAGGTGCATGTGTAAAAAAAGCTCTAGTTAAGGAGCAATTGAAGATTTCAAGAGAAAAATTTAGTGATGCACATTCTATTGTTGATTGGTGTAGTTCAACATTGTCAGAGGGAGGGACACTTGATTCAACAGTGCACAGATGCTTTTGGTTGGTTGAGGAGGGTACAGTGGGAGGCAGATTGGATTGTCATACAATCAAAGATTCTTCAAAGATGCATTCATTTTGAAGCTCAGATGCAAGCACCTGGACCATTTGGACATGAGATTTGGCTTGTTTTTGTCAGAGTTGTATTCAGTGCTTGTGGGATCAATGCGAGTCAAGTGAGTTGGTGGATACATGGGATCCACAGTATCTAACTCCATTATCTCAAACAATATCCATGAGAAATGACACAATGGAAAGTTCAGTTGATTACGACCGACTTTCAGATCTACTACAACCAAGACATGTTTTTGTAGTTGTGGCACCACAGAGGAATGAAGAGAGATCAGACTATTGGTTGGCTCGATGTGTACAGGTAAAGCATAAGCTAACACAACTGATGGAAGATGATGATGGGTTCATGTATCCTACAGGTTCAGTTGTGGTTGCAGGAACTTGGTTGCGAACATATATGGTTAGAAAGAATGGCATACCTACATTTGAAGAATATGAGAAACACAAAACCATTCTAATGTATTCACACCTTGTTATAGCAACAAATGTTAAGTTGTTCAAGCATCATGCCAGACCAAAGACAAAACAACTATGGACACTTAGTAATGTTGATCATGAAGCAATATTGGATACTCTTAAGCAAAGAGAGATGACCCTTCACAGCACAATTTGAATAGCATTTTCAAGAATGGAAGGTACAATGCTTAGGTTCATTATGGTAAGTCTATTATAATTTAATATAGATTTGTTAGTCTAACCATCTTTTCTATTGGTAGACAATATAGATTTCATTTGACAAATTTTATGTATATATTTTTTGGCACTCCATTGATCATGGACCTCGCCGCTACTAATAGCTGCCTTTGATCCTTTCAGAGAGGTATGCAAAAGATTACAAAGAATATAGATTGGTTATTCTAAGCATTTTTTATAGTTTTCATTACCAATTCATCATCATTCGTGTTGTTTAGATTAATATAGATTTGTTAGTCTAACCATATTTTCTATTGTGACAATATAGATTTCTCATTTGACAAATTTTGTGATATTTTTGGCACATTGATCATGGACCCGCTGCAAATAATACAAACTTTGATCCTTCTGAGAGGTATGTGAAAGATTACAGAATATAGGATTGGTTATTCTTAAGCATTATTTTATTCTAAGCATCTTTTTCTATTGTATGTAGTTTAACTGCTAGCTTGATGGTTTGTACAGGTGCTTGTCAGTCCAGAATGTGAACATACTACTCTTGTGGAAGACTGTGCCCTGAATGCCTCCAATAGGAAAATTTTGTAAAATTTCAATTTTGAAATGTGAAACAATGTAAGAAGGCCATAACTGTGTATTGAGACAATTCTATAGTAACTTATTGTAATTAATCGAGCTACAACTAGAGGTTTTCTTCCTGGTTCTTTCCTACCGGTATGCTCGTTTGAACTAGGTTTTGTAATATCTCCTATTTATATATAATAAATTACAGTGGCTTGCCACTTTTTCCCAAAAAAATTAAAAAATGTCATGTGAAGGTCATTTCCAATGTAATTGAGTCTTTGATCTAGCAAAGTGGAAACAAGGTATTTCGATGGGCATAATGTTCAAGCTATTTGAGGAAGAGTTTTATGATGCATGAGTCAGGTGGCTTTAAACAACACAATTACAATTAAAGATGGCGTTGTTATAACCTGCGCAAGCTTGATCCAACCTTTTAGTACTTACAATTACAATTACAACACAATCTTGCTACCTTTTAGCACTTTCGACTCATAAGGGAAATTGTCAGTCCAATGTAGCTCAGAGTGATTCAGAGTATTTGGGTACAAAATTGGATCATCCCTTGTGTAAATGTACCCATACAGACATGTTGGAACAGTCCGTTTGGTTGTACGAGTTGGGGAATAAAGTTGCAACTTTTCCCTCCACTGAAAAGTCATCACCACAGGAAAACACCTCCAAAATAGAAAAAACCAAGAGAGGTTTTTGTAGATGGTCCCAACACGATCCCGTAGCCTCTGATAGAGAGTCTGTATGCCCCACAGTCTCCAAGAAATACCCCTTCAAATATTGCTGCCTTTTAGCACTTTGGACTCTTAAGGGAAAGCACCGGTCCAATGTAGCTTAGAGTGATTTAGCGTATGTGGGTACAAAATAGGACCATCCCTAGCGTAAATGTACCCATACGGATGTGTTGGAACAGTCCGTTTGGTCATATGAGTTGCGGAATGAAAGTTGCACCACTTTGCAACTTTACACTGCTTGCATCTGGCAACTTTTCCCTCCACTGAAAAGTCATCACCACAGGAAAACACCACCGAGATAGCAAAAACTGAGAGAGGTTTTTGTAGATGGTCCCAACACGATCCCGTATCCTCTGACGAAGATTCTGTATGCCTCATGGTCTCCGAGAAATAGCCCTTCAAATATTGCTGCCTTTTAGCACTTTGGACTCTTAAAGGAAATCGCCGGTCCAATGTAGCTCGAAGTGATTCGACATTTTTGGGTGCAAAAGAGGAACATACCTAGCGTAAACGTACCAATACGGACGTGTTGGAACAGTTTGTTTGGTCGTACGAGTTGCGGAATGAAAGTTGCACCACTTTGCAACTTTACACTGCTTGCATCTAGCAACTTTTCCCTCCACTGAAAAGTCATCACCATAGGAAAACGCCACCGAGATAGCAAAAACCGAGAGAGGTTTTTGTAGATGGTCCCAACACAATCCCGTAGCCTCCAATGGAGAGTCTATATGCCCCACGGTCTCTGAGAAATATCCCTTCAAATATTGCTGTCTTTTAGCACTTTGGACTCTTAAGGGAAATCGCTAGTCCAATGTAGCTCAGAGTGATTCGGCGTATTTGGGTACAAAAGAGGACCATCCCTAGCATAAAAATACCCATACAAACGTGTTGGAATAGTCTATTTGGTCGTACAAGTTGCAGAATGAAAGTTGCACCACTTTGCAACTTTACACTGCTTGCATCTAGAACTTTTCCCTCCACTGAAAAGTAATCACCATAAGAAAACGCCTCCGAGATAGAAAAAACCGAGAGATTTTTTTGTAGATGGTTCCAACACAATCTTGTAGCCTCTGACAGAGAGTCTGTATGCCCCACAGTCTCCGAGAAATAGCACTTCAAATATTGCTGTCTTTTAGCACTTTGGACTCTTAAGGGGAATCGCCGGTCCAATGTAGCTCGGAGTGATTCGGCATATTTGGGTGCAAAAGAGGACCATCCCTACCGTAAACGTACCCATACGGACGTGTTGGAATAGTCCATTTGGTCGTACGAGTTGCGGAATAAAAGTTGCACCACTTTGCAACTTTACACTGCTTGCGTCAGGCAACTTTTCCCTCCACTGAAAAGTCATCACCACAGGAAAACGCCACCGAGATAGCAAAAACCGAGAGAGGTTTTTGTAGATGGTCCCAACATGATCCCATAGCCTCTGACAGAGAGTCTGTATGCTCCACGGTCTCTGAGAAATAGCCCTTCAAATATTGCTGCCTTTTAGCAATTTGGACTCTTAAGGGAAATCATCAGTCCAATGTAGCTCGGAGTGATTCGGCGTATTTGGGTGCAAAAGAGGACCATCCCTAGCGTAACTGTACCCATATAGATGTTTTGGAATAGTTCGTTTGGTCATATGAGTTGCGGAATGAAAATTGCACCACTTTGCAACTTTACATTGCTTGCATCTGGCAACTTTTCCCTCCACTGAAAAGTCATCACCACAGGAAAACACCTCCGAGATAGCAAAAACCAAGAGAGGTTTTTGTAGATGGTCCCAACACAATCTCGTAGCCTCTAATGGAGAGTCTGTATGCCCCATGGTCTCTGAGAAATAGCCCTTCAAATATTGCTGCCTTTTAGCACTTTGGACTCTTAAGGGAAACTAGTGGGCAATAGAGTTAACTTCTTCACAAACTTGGTTTGAAGTAATTTCATTCTTTTTTGTGCATTTGAGAGACATTTTGACTGGAGGTCGATCTATGAGCCCTATTCTATGATATTACAAAAAGGTATTGTGGACCTATATTAAGCTACCACTCTCAATATCATACAAATTGAACCCTGGCATCAATAGACTCTATATATCAAGCTACCACAATTCTATTGATGTTAGCAGCTTCGTCGATCTCTTCCAGCCATTCCAGCACATGATAGAGCTTGGAAAAGAGAGAAGGAAGTCTGCTAGCAAAGAGGAGGGTAGAGTCTGCTTCAAGAGTAAAACATGGCACTTGCTAAGACTAAGCCCGCCTAGCCATACAAAAGTGGCATACAATATAGCAAAGTCTGCTCCAAGGAAATAATCAATGGCTTGGTATAAAGCAAAGTCCGCTAGCAATACATATAAAGATCTTGTCCCCATCCTCCCGTTCAGCTTTACAAACCTAATGTCCACTTACCAAAGAGTGACATGGCATAAAAGATGGAATCTTGCCAAATCCGCTTCAAGAGGATAATGAGTGTTCGCACTTAGAAGAATATGAACATGGAAAGTGAATGAATGAAGTCCGCTCAGCATGTGAAGTCTGAAATGGCAAGAGAAAAGAGGAAGTCTGCAGCCTTAAAGTGAAATTGAGCTCGCCCCTCATTTGTAAAGGGTGGAGACAGTGTATAGAATTGTTGTGATAGGAATTATTTCAAGAGAGGATAGGGTGTCTTTAGGCATTTTTATTCTGATGTACGAGTGTGTCATAAAACACGCATCAACAGGTTAAAGATAAGGATTTGACAATGCTTGCCCTCAATGGTTTGCCATTGTCTTGGGAGTCCCATATTCAAGGAATTAGTGCAAGGTCCAAACTCCTGAAGTTTGATCATTTGAGGGCCGATTGTATTCATTATGCATGAAGATTGATGGTTATAGGTGTTGGCCAAAATTCTACTAATGAAGAGATTCATGTTCTTGCCGCCCAACCTTCGAAGAAGAAAGGAAGAAGTGGAAAGAAGGGATTCTTCAAGAGGAATCAAGACAAAGGAAATGATGATGCTCCCCCTTCCAAGAAGAAGTGAGACTAGTCCAAGATTCAATGCTCGAAGTATGCTGGTCAATTTCTTCCATTGTCCAGATAGAATCTCAAATGCTCCTGCAGACATACTTCCTGAAGAATGAATATTTTTTGCTCAAAGATTGTCAAGAAATGTACCCACTGACACCAACACTTGGTTGATCGATAGTGGTTTTCTCAGAAAGAGGGAGTTGATTATGAAGAAACATTTGCTCCTATTGCTCGTTACACTTCTATTAGAACTATCATTGCCCTTGCTGCATCAAGAGGATGGAAGATTCATCATGACGCGGAAGACAACTTTCCTCAATGGTGTGATTGAGGAAGAAGTTTACGCCGAAAGCAACCCGATGGTTTTGAGGTTCATGGGAAGGAGTCACATGTGTGTGTCAAGAAGGCCGTGTATGGTTGGTCTTGCAAGGTGCCCTCGCATGGAAAATTTGGGAAGGATTGATCGGGTACCCATCTAGTTTTGGGCTTCGAGAATGATGTTGATTCAAATCTCTACTTCAAGGTAATCAATGGTGATGCATTAATATTGGTACTAATTCATGCTTCTAGGTTGTATATATAGCTATTTTTACACATTTTTTCCATTGTTCGCCTCCCCTACACCACAAGTAAATGGTTGCATAGTGTGTGGAATGATAAAGAGGTCTCAGAATTGGAAATCTTTTCATCTATCAACATCTAGTTGTTACTTATGCAATGTGAAGTAATGCTGAAGCTCTTGAGATGTGCAATGCAATGTAATCAATAATATGAATAAATTTTAATTATTAGTTATGTAATGTGAAGTACTGTATTAACCCGCTAGGTTGAATATAAAACTATATCAGAATTGAAATTTTTTCATCTATCAAAGATCTAGTTGCTACTATGTAATGTGAAGTAACGTTTGAGTTTGAAAGATGTGCAATGCAATGTAATCAGCAATATGAATAAACCACATAATATAACCATTCTTTTTATGCTATTGTACATCAAGATATTTAACCATTGCTCACTTGATTAAATTTTCAAAGAGTTTAATTATGTACATGAGGAGGCAATTAAATTTTGATTGTCAACTTCTATATATCAAATTATCCAATAATCAAGTGTATGTCCATATACAAAAATGGCATCAACGCCAACTCAAACAAAATTTTACAATATGTGGCATATGCCATCTCAGTATCTATTCAATATTTACATGCTAAAATGTCTATCTCATCCTAACTATCGGTGGATCATCAAAATGGAGCTCTTTTGAAGCACTCATGCCTCTAAAGCAGAAGCTGCACAAGAAAAAAGTCAAACCACATTTGAGACATACTATATAATTTAAAATCAAATAATTAACATCAAACAAATATACATTAAATTATAATTGAACTCTAAAAATTGTAATCTTGATTAATTAAATATCCTGCCTCTTCAAAGGGTCAGAGTCCTAGAATATGCCGCCGCTTCAAAGAACTGACTCAAACCATCTTTTGTAATTTCAATCTATATAGGTGAACAAAACATAAAAGTGATCCAAGTTAGCATACAATTGTCAGTAATAGGAACATATAAATACCAAACACAAAATAAAATGAACACATACTTCTTTAGGTTGATCTTTTTATTTATCTCCTTTAGGTGTTTCGACACCTCCTCCTTGAGGTGCTTCAACACCTACTCCTTCAAGTGTTCCAATATGTACTACTTCGGGTGTTGTGGCACTTGTCAACAAGGACGTATAGCTCATAATTCCCTGCACATAAAAATGACAAGTACATAAGAAACTACCAATCTATGTTGATGTATATATAATCAATATAAGATCTTAAAATTCTTAATTCAATCAAATTTGAGTTCAATTACCTTCCCCTTATCCAACATTGCACTTCCATAATCTGGACAAGGCTACACCTCGCTTGCACTAGGTATTTCCTACAAGAGGAAAATAAGATAAACATATAAGTTATTATATAATTTCATTAATGACAATTCAAATGACAAAAAAATATATAATAAATAAATGTAAATGAGTGAGTGCAAAAATATATACTATGTGCATGTCGAGGCCAAATGAAATAGCCCTTAGGGTGCTATTCCTCACTTGTGTCAGCTCCTCCTCAGACATCAACTGTTAAATAGACCATGTAAATAAATATTAGTACATTATACTATCTCTTATTAATACTCATTTAAAAAAAAATGCAAGTTATGAATTCACAACTTAAATTTTACCTGTGTCACTATTCCAATGTCCCCCTCTCTAGCAAGAGAGGACTCTGTACGATGTGCTCCACTCCCCTGTGTCTGATCTATAATGTCCACATCATGGAAGTCATAATCGAAAGTGTCCAAGGGATGCTCGACGGGCTGTACAAGAGGACCCAAGCATATGTGGTGCCACATGGAGCAAGTAGGTGGCACACAAATATGTGGACCTGACGAGGATGATGCAGCAACACTCGAGCCATCACCAACATCACCAGAATGTGGCTGAGCTACTACAGAAGCATGTGAAACCAAAAGACCACTTAAAGAGTGAATAGCATGGATAGTCTGTGTGGCCGCATCCTACATTATATTTGGATGGTATACTGAAGGTTGCAGAGGAAAGGGAGGAGGGGGAACATATGGGTGGGGTATTACTCTAACTTCCCCTGGTCTATCCTAGGGCATACCTCCACCAACGCCCTGGAAGGGTTTAATGTCAAAGTAATTGACATGATGCCCTAACACAAACTCAGCATATAATTTTTTTATAAAGTAAAATGGTACATCACAATTGTTGTTCGGTGGTTTCAAAAAAACCATACACCAAAGATCCCAATTTTTTTGTACAATGTCTCTATGAGTGCACCATTTTATAGAAATTTTTGGTTTATTAACATTAACCGAAAAACCAGTGCGGGGTTAACAAATAAAGAGGCTATTTGGGCATTGGTTATTCTGAGATCTTTCACACAGACAATCCACATGCATAATATTCTCTCTCATGTCTTCCTCAACAAATGAATGAAAAGGCATTATGTTGGAGGAGAAAGTTTCTATGTTTTTAATTATTTCTTTCATTATGTTTGCATCTTGATAATCGAGGGACTCTCGTATAAACTTCATAAATGCCTTTAATTCTTGCAATTTTTCACAAATTAATTCTTCAATTGATGGTCGTGGAGGTGGTGGAGCGCTTTGGAATTTGTGCATTTTCATTGTCACAGCCATAATGCCCGATTAAAGTTAAAAACAAATTAATCCATTAAAATTAACAATATAAATGAAAATATTATAAAATAATTCCTAGTTTTTAAAAAAATCCAACAAAACCCTAGTTTTAACAAAAATCTATAAAATTCTCTAATTTTTAATCCAAATACATAAAAAACACTATTTTAAATCAAAATCCATTACAAACATTCAATTTTCATCAAAATCCATACTAAACTCAATTTTTTCATTTTTTTATCTATCAAAAACCCTATTTTGAAAAAAATCTATAAAAAATTAACTAAAATTACACAAATCTAATTGAAAATTTGATTAGAGCAAAGAAAAACCAAGAATCTAACCTTTTGAAGATGGATTTGCGCGAAATCGGATATTTGATTTGCAGAATGAAGTTTTCACTGTGCACTCACGGTTAAACAAATGTGAAATTAGTTTTAATCAGGCCGAAATGAAATATATATGTGTGATTTGGATCGGATATCAGATTTGGATTGATTATCTGATATGGAAATCTAGGTTTGGGCTTTTCTTCGGTAGTGTGTACTGACACCCAAGCCACATAAAGTCAACTCGGCATTTTCACATTTTTGAGTCGATGAAACACGTAATTTTTTCTCCATTGCCACTTTTTGGCATACCATGATCCTGCACATACTCGGAAGATTTTCTATCTAGGTTTCCCACACAAGTAGAAGGTGTTATGGATGAATCTTTTCCGAATGAGAGTTTGTTTTTTCTTATAGTACACACACCATGGTTTTCTAATAAATTGTAAATTACCTAGTGGCAGGGTAGATTCCATCACATTTCTCTAGGATAGAGAAAAGAGATAGTTGGTGCATAAAAGCTTTTCATATTCTTAGGCAGTTGGTTACTTATTTTTCACTGGTCCAGATAATATCATGAGAAGATGAGCTCTTTGAAATTTTGAAGGCTTGTCATGATGAGCCATGTGGGGGTCAATTTGTATCCAAAAGGATAGAATTCAAGATCTTGACAATAGGTTACTGTTGGTTAACTCTTCACAAGGATTTAGTAAGGTACACCAGAAGCTATGATAGATGTCAAAGGATGGGAAAACCAACAAGGTCCGATGAAATTACTTTGTAGCCATAGATAGCATTAGCACCATTTGGAAAATGGGGCGTTGACCTCATTGGCCTAATTTCACCAGCCTCTAATAATAAAGAGTATATCTTGGTATGTACAAACTATTTGATAAAATGGGTTGGAGTCAAGGCATTACAGTTTGCAAGAGATGGAAATATAGCTAAGTTCTTGTATGAGGATATATTTACCACGTATGGAGTGCCTAGAGAAATTTTCACTGATCAAGGTCACCAATTAACTTTTGAACTTATTTATTAGTTGGTTAAATAATATTCAATAAGCCACAAAAAATCCACACCTTATCATCCCCAAGCTAATGGGAAGGTGGAGGTTACAAATAGAGAGATTGAGAATATTCTAACCAAAATAGTACAAATTCATCTCATTCCTTCTCTCATTGCCCCTATCTTGCCACTCTCTCTCTCCATATCTCTCCCTCCTTCTCTACCTCTCCCTCCCTCCGTTCATAACTTTCCATATCTCTACCTACCTTTCCCTCCACCACTCCTACCACTCTCTTTATTGCTCTCTCACCTCTCCCTCCCCCTCTCTACTTCTCTCTATATCCATTCTCCCTCTATCACTCCCTACATCAACCTTTCTCCCTAATTCCCTCTCCCTCACACGCTCTCTCTCTCTCTATCCATCTCTCTATTTATCTTTATCTCCATCCCTACCTCTCTATCCCTCCCTCCTTCCCTCTCTACTTCTCTCTTTCTTTCCTCTCCCTCCCTCTACCTACCTCACTCCCTAGTATATAGATACATAGAGAGAGAGGGGGAAGGAGGGATAAGTAGGGATGGAGAGAGAGGTTAGATAGAAAAAATTAGATAGGAAAAGAGAGAGAAGGGGGATAAGGAGGGAGAGAGAGGTGATATAGATAGGAGAGAGAGGAGAGAGAGAGAGGGGGGAAAGGAGGGAGAGGGAGAGAATGGTGAGATAGAGAGTAGAGAGGGAAGGAGAGAGTGAGAGAAAGATGGGGAGAGAGAGAGAGGAGGAAGGTGCGGATATTGAGGGAGAGGGAGAGAGAGGGAATGAGGAAGGGAGAGGTAGATATGGACAGAGAGATAATTATATAGGGAAGGAGAGGTAGAAAGGGAGTAGAGAGAGAATGGTGAGATAGAGTGTAGAGAGGGAAGGAGAGAAAGAGAGATAAATATGGGGGAGAGAGAGAGAGAGAGAGAGAGAGAGAGAGAGAGAGAGAGGTGAGATAGAGAGAAGTATTAGGGGAAAGAGAAATATGAAGAGAGAGAGAATGGTGAGATAAAGAAAAGTAGAGAGGGAAGGAGAGAGTGAGAGAGAGGTATAGATAATAAAGATAAAAATAAGTGAGATAGAAAGGGAGAAAGATGATACAACTTGATGATTACTAAAATTTGACCTCCTAATTATTGAAATTTGACATGCTAATTATTGAAATTTGACTAAGTTTAAAAAATTATAAGATCTTCCAAAAACTATAATTCTCATTAGCTCCTAGAGATCTTAAACTAATGTAAGACATCCTAAGACTATATACATGAAATTAAATTAAAGTATAAGTTTATTTCATGTATATAGTTTCATTGAAACAAAAGGACAAGAAGGAGAAAAAATAGAAGGAAAATTTTTCAATCCAGAACATAACATGAGCGCATTATAATGTTCTTGCATTTTGTGAAAGAATTCACATAACACAAATGTGTTATAATGTGCTCACATTTTACGAAAGCATTCACATAATGTGCTCACATTTTACGAAAGCATTCACATAGTGTGCTCACATTTTTTAAATACATTCAACTAATGTGAGTGTATTATAATGTGCTTGTGTTATGACTTGGTAATGACCAAGTTTAGGATCAGTCACTACCAACCCATAACACAGGTGCATTTCATTATAACACGCTCGTGTTTTCTTTATTTTAGGACCAAAAAGTGGAGTGGTCACTTTTTGGTCCCCATCTTTGTGCACTTACCCTGAAGTGATATTAACAAATCTATCAATGTTTTTATTCTTTTGCACCATGATGTTATCATAGGTAGGAAAACTATTGGTCAGCCAAAGGTTGACATATATCCCTTTTGATAGTATGGGATGGAGTTTGGGGTAGTGTGCCAATTTTTTTTGGTAGGCTATATTTTGCTATATCAAAAGAGGATTTTTTAAAAGAAAAAATATTGTTATGTCCCATTTTTTTAGGGGTAATGCACTGGATTAGGTAAAGTAGGGCCAAAAGGGAAATGCATAGAAAAACCTTAAATTTTCAAGACAAACTACTAGAGATAGGAACTTGATCTAAATAGAGATCATAGATAAGGTTTTCCACAAAAAAATTGATACCAAACTAATTGGAAAGGGCCATGGGTGCCCTAGACCAGAGATGTAAGATTTTACTAATTTCAAAATTTGGAAACCAACTCAAATGTTTTAGGGTCTATTGTTGTAGAGGTTCAAGTCTAAAAGCAAACAAATTGTTGGAAATCCATGAAAACCCAATTTATTCATGTGAAGAACACACATGCATAAAAGTTTGTCTTTAAAGAAGTGAAATATATCCAAATGACAATTTTTAGAATTTAAAATGTTGTAATTGATTGGATTTCTCCTAAAAATGTAGTAAAGCGATGCTTTTTTATCTTTTGAAATGAAAACACTGCAATTCTTCACTTTTCAATGTTTTTCACTAAAATATGCATGCATAGATGCTAAACTAAAGAAACAAAATATTGCAATTAGATTTCTCAATGAAAGAAATTAGACTTAAGCCCTAATCAAATATGAAATTATGCAATTTTATTCACAATATTATGTAATTTTGATCTAAATTAAATTCACCAAGTTGCTTAATATTTTATGGTCAAAGAGAGAAAATTCTTAATTTTGAAAATGAAACAAATGCAAATCAACAAGTTCTTCAAATAGCCTAGGTTTTGAATCAATTTTCAGAATTTATGTTATAAAAATAAAAAAATTACAAGTGTATGATATGTTGGGTTCACCAAAATGTAGAGTAGGAAAAGTGATCTTAGATCCAACTAGGTTAACTAGGATTAACTTCTTTTCACTTTGACTCCACATTCAATACAAACCAACTAGGTTTTGATGATTAGCTTGCTGCCACAAGGGAGAGATAATATCCTAGGGTTTGTATTGTCTTGATTTGCAAAGATAAAAAAAATTACTTGTGTTTTAACAAGCCTATTAAATATATAACCATAGATATGAAAATATATTTTGTCACACAAACAAAAATGGAAACTATCAAAATAGGTGCAAATCTACAAAGGAGGTATGGAGAGAAAATTGTGACTAAAAGTTGATCCTAAATTGCAGGGACAAGGGCCTGGGTACCCTAGACTAGAAAGTCAACCTTTTCAGGATCTATAAATGTCATATGCTATGTTACAGTCTACATTGTGTTTCCAATGATTGGCTCCTAACAAGACTTTAAGATCTATCCTACACACATTAAAATAGCGGAAAATGTTATGCTATATAGGGGATTGCCTAAGTCAAACCCCGTTTTAGTGTTTCCACTTCCACGTACAATAAATGATGATGATCAAGAGGGTGTGCCTTAGGTCAGGAAGATGTCAAACAACAATAATAATTGACTAAAATAAAATGATAAATCACAATGTTACCTTTGTATGAAATCCTTGATGAAGTAATGCCACACCACAAGTTTCCACAAAAGTTGCTTGATGAATGCCTAAATGAATTGAAGACCTTCAATAGGTTAGTCCATAATTTATCATAATAGATTATTATGGATAGCATGTAGAGGATAACTCATACATCTTCATGAAAATTGCATGACTGATCATAATAGCTCCTTGTTCATAATTTATCCCTCCTTCCTAATTTCTTGCAAGCATGATCTTGATTGATGAAAGTGCTTTAATAATGCTACTAATTCTATCATTGAATTTTCCTTGACTAATTTTTAGGATGCTCAATTGTAATTTCAAAATTGCTAGTTCTTTCCTTAGGATTTCAAATGGTGAAAAAAGACTTGTATATATATAAATAATAATTCCCAACTTATGATTTTTCAGCGATGACCATAAAACAAGTAAATTACAAGCATAATTAGTTCCATCACATAGGAGGGAGCTAAACCTAGTGTGAAATTATCAAGGACAATAATCTATGATTGTACAATTAGTTTCAACTACAACATAGATAACTAAAATCATCTATCCTATAAAGCTAAGGATTAGCCTTGGAAGTACCAATTTACAGTCAAATGAACATGAATATAACCTAATATTAATTTTCATAATTAAAGAAAGTATTATTATATAATTTATTATTATTGACTTATTGTACAACTTATCATAATATATGCAGTATGATACTTCTCTCTTTTCTAATCTTATTGTATAGGTACATGTAGTATTGCATCTACAATCCATGTTGGACCGCAAAAGGAAATTAATCTACTATCAAATTATACTTCTCTCTCTTTCTAGTCTTATTGTATACGCACATGTAGTATTGCATCTACAATCCATGTTGAACCACAAAAGGAAATTAATCTACTATCAAATTATAGACACATTTGAGGTCATATTTAGATATCATAACTCTTCTTATAAATAGAAAATTTTAAAGTGGAATTGTCTCCCTTATGAAAATTGATTAATGAATAAAGAACATTTTCAACAAGTACTTCTGATTTACTATGTATATTCTTGAGACTACTATGAATTTTAGTGAATACATAGCTATTATGAATGCATAAGCCTGCAATGTACTTAAGTTCCTCCATTTCCAAAGCATTCCATAGGGGGTAGCCTATTTTTGGGAATAATTTAGTTTTAATTATTCTTTATAACTGAAAAACGTTCAACTAAAACCTTTTCATTTAATGATTATTTTATGAGGATTCTTCTAATATGTGCATTGTCTATGGTTCTAGATTTTGCATACATCTAATAATGTAGCTGCAACTACAAAGGAAAAATTCCTTTATCCTTTATGCTTTGATGGAATATTCAAATTGACCTCAATGAGCATTGCTCCAATAGGTATGACCTTTCCATAAAATTCCACATTTTGCATACATGTCTACTAGGATAGTTTCAACTACAACATTTGACTAAATTTCTCTGTTTTGTATGTTCTAATAGATGACATAGCAAGCAAAACCCTAAAGCATTGATCAAAATAGCTAGGTTTCTACTAACGTACTAGAGATGAGTTCGAAGATGGTTTCTCTATTATAAATGTCCCACCAGAAATGTTGGAAGTTAAAAACCTTCGATGTACCGGTTAAGGTAGCCATTTGTAGAACAAATTCTATGCTAGTCAATCATATACTTCATTGACCAATTGTTCTTGCATGGAAAAGAAAAAAGTGTGGAAATGGGAAGTGTTTAGAATAGTCAGAAAGACTTGCAACTCATCTTCAATGGTGGACAACATCGGTCATTGAATTAGATCAATTTGAACGTTCTGTCAATCTTGATCTCATCCATGTCCACACAAAAATGGAAGAAAGTTCTGAAAAATGGGAGGAACGTGTCAAGGAGACGTGTGGGCCACCATATGTGGAAATTTAGCTTGAATCTATTATTGTCATTATCATTATTATGTGGAATTAGTCCAAGGTAGTGAAATCAAAAGCTCATTGATTACTGGAAATCGTTTTCAGTGAAGAACTCAACAAAAATGCAATGGAACAAGAGTTTCCTTGGTTGTAGTCAATCAATTGCCCCATTGATAGCAGAACCAACTAATCAAAAGTATTGAAGGAAGATTGTTTGGATTGAAAGAAAAAAGGTGTCACAACTTATATTGTCTACTCATTATCACCCATCTCAACCTTTGTTCTCTTGATATCTTTAGTAACAACTCCTATCTTTCCATTTAGTGACCCTACAACTTACTCCTTTCTTATTATTGTCTCAATTTCAATCAACAAAATCAACTAAAATTATTGTTGTTGCCTATGGTTTTGGGTCTAATGGACATGGACCTTGGACTATCAACTCTCATGTTAGTGCCTTAGCTTGTACTCATTATTATTTTGCTTCATACATTCTTGCTTCCTCTATAGGTTCTTAAAGTAGATTTATAAATGGATTTGGAATCACTTAGTCTACTACTACAAAAAATAGTTGCCTAGTTCTAGCTTCAAGGGTAGTTCTCTTCTTGGTTATGGCTCTATGTATTTGGATCACTCATAATGGTCAAAATATCAATCTCAATCTCAAAACAAACCCACAACTATTCTAGTGTCTTTAACTTCTCCATCTACTTCTAGATCAACTTATGTATTCAATTTTTTATTGAAAAATGTCTAAATAGAATTTTTCATATCAAACACCATTTGAAATGTCCTTACAAAGAAAAAAAATCTATCTAGTATTCTCTAATTTGCAACCTTTCACAACTTATAATCAATCATAACCCAACAAAATAAATGCAAAAGTCCTTGATATATGGTTCCCCACTCCTTTCAATACATGTGTGATTTCATAGAAGGAAGGAAAAATTATAAAGGATTAGAAAGGAATCCATATAAAAATCACATGATGTAAAACATATTAATTGTTGGAATCAAGCAATAATGAGAGGGGGGGTGAATCAGTGTTGTGCAATTTGCAACTTTATTTTAATCTATTTTCTCAAGTGCCTAAAACATTCAATCAAAAGAAAGATGCATTAACATAGAACAATAAGCCACACCACCATAACACAAGGATTTTTACGTGGAAACCCGGTTAAGGGAAAAACCACGGTGGAGGTCAATCCACAATTTGAGTACTCAAAATATAAGTGTTTTACAAAAGAGAATGCACTTGCATTCAAGAACATTTCCTAGAGCTCACTGCTCAAAATCAGGAAGGCTCACTACCTTACAAAGATTTGGATTACAAAAAAAGGTTGAATTGAGTAGGTAGTATTTATAAATGCTTGATTATAGTAGATCAGATTTTGGACCTTCTATCTGATTCTGCACTTCACTTTGCTCTTCCTTAATTTGCTTCACATTGAAATCTTCTTCTGCTCAAATGAAAATTGCTTAATTTCTCTTCTAATATTCGCACACACATATACACACATTGAATTCTCATACATGCACCACAAAATGAATTAACTGATCTCATATATATAGCCACTACCAATAATTCAATCGCTATATGTTGACTTCGATAAAATAGAAAATATCTTCCATCTGTCAGCTCAAATCATGAACAACATTTAATGTGCATCCACCAAAGTTGGCCATAGCATAGTTAGGACCCAAAACAAAATCTTCAACACAAAAATACTCCAAACAATTTTTCCTTAAACATTTGCAACACTCAACATTTGCTTAGTTGACCTTCATATACTGATGAGCAGAAAATCAAACAACTGAATCTCCTAACTCGTACACCACTTGATACGACAACACAAAACTCAAGAATAACACATTTCATATATCCAACGACCTTCCCTAAGATCCACAACCAAAACTATTAAAATAATAATGCAAACCACTTGAGGGATTCAACTCCAGCCGAATACTTTTTTCATCACTCTGTCTTCTAGTATGGTCAGATACTGCAATGTGGATTGGATTAATGACTTAGGTTGCCATAAATGACAACATTAGAAGCCATATGCCAACAATATCCCCCTTTGGCATTAATGGCAACACTCAGTGAAAAATGACTAAGTGTCAAAACCTCAAAACTTCAAAACGCCAAAGTTGAAAATACTTCAACAAAACTCAACAAAACTCCCCCTAAGATTGATAAGGAATTTTTCACTACTCTCTCTCCCCCTTTGACATCAATGAAAAAGATAATAAAATATTCTCTTTCTCCCCTTATGAAGTTATAACCAAAAACTTACTTGTGCAAAAATTGATTCAAAAACTTGAAGAAATACACCTGCTAATTGAAGATAATTTTGTACTTTTCCTTCATCCCCGAAAGAAATTTCTTCCATGCTTCCATTGCGATCCCGGTGATTATGATCATGCTATTTTTTTCAGATGTCCAATTGATAATCTTGATGAGGGATTACATAATGGTAAAGGTATCTTCCAATACTTCTCCCTTCCTCAGTATCTCAATCAATTGTTGCAACTTGCATAATTTGGTTATGTCCTTCACTATCCAAAAGGTGTCAACAATCCTGTTCCTAGTGTTCTGAAAATTTGTATGCTTTGTCTACAATTCCTAAATATTTTTCTTGATTGCACCATCTTGATCCTGAGACATGTTAAAATTTTGACCAATACTGTTTAGTTCTGATTCAATTTGTTCCAGCTTCTCCTTATACTTGCTAATTTCATGGGGCCATCGAAGATAATGGTTATAAATGTTGTTTGTTGAGATTATGCATCATCTTAGTTCATTCATATGCTTTTTTAGCTTGGTAAGTGACAATTTATACTGCTTCTTTAGGTGTAGAATCATTTCTTCTTCTTCCTTATTTTGAGACTCATAAACCATGATTTCCTTGATACATTCAATCATCTCTTCTGGAAACTTATTCTGCAAACCCTCCAATTTGATATGATTGTGCACAAAATGAGCACTTAGTATGCTTAAGATCATGTCCTGCTCATATGAAGGTCTAATAGACCATATGTTTGCAATTTTCTTCATTCCATCTTCCTCATGAATAAGTTGCAATAGCTCTTCCTTGGTTAAATCGCCTTCTCCTTCACTTCCTTCTACCATTTCCTTTTCTTGTTCTAATTCAGTTGTTTCCAGTTCCTTTCCAAGGATGTCCTCAGATTCCTTATTAGATTCCTCATCTAGTATGTCCACAATCATTTGTTCTTTCCCTTTCACTTCAGCTTTTAGAGTCTTGCATGCTGGTGGAGTACTGATATCAATTTCTTTTGCTCTTTTCTTCTTTCTCTCCATCTCACCAGAGGAGGAATGAACTTCAACTGTCCTTACTAGAATAGAAATACCAACTAATCCAAACTTCCTTAGCAAACCCTTAAAGAAACTTTCATACATTTGATCATAGTTTTCCAAATTGTTAGAGTATATGTAAATCTTCTTGCAAACTGGTTCACTCTCTTCCCACATTACATTGTTATTCAAAGGCAAGCAATTCAGAAAATACATCACTAGGCATATAACCAAAGTACCAAACCTGAAAGGGTAACCTATCTCCTTTGTCAATTGCACGTTCTCCATTAATTGATATTTTAGTAATCTGCAAAGATCAAAATCCTGATATTCCATTATCATCTTGTGTGAAATGTAAACAACACCTGCCGAAGTTGCACCTTCTTTGTTTTTGAAAAATATTTTGTAAGATATTCCATGTGTAATGTACCTTGTCAATGAATCCTTAATTGTGGATATTATCAATGCCCTTTGATCTCTAGTTACTCTAGTTAGGGTTTCAACTTCTTTGTTTCAGATTGACTTCTTCCTCGACCCTTCCCCAACCTTGCATAACCTGGTTACAACTGTAATAACTCCTTTCAAGATATGATAGGGTTTATCAAGAGTCAAAATATCATCATTCAATCTGTTCAGAATAAACTTGAGCAATAATTTATGCGTTTCCAAAATAGGGAAATTCACTCCAAATATCCAAGCTTTTGTGTTTTTCTTCATTAAACCATTTCAATTCATTATATGACAACATGTTTCTTTCGGCTCTAATCTTTTCACTGCTATATTCATCTAGTTTTACCATTCCTTTGATTTGTTCAATTTTCCCTTCCATACACATGTCTTAAAAATACCAAAGTTCTTAGACCACACACCAAGTTAAAATTTAAAAATGTAATTGAAATACCTGATTAGGTTTTCACCATTGAATTATCTTCACACTTTCAAAATTTTGATGCAAAGCGCTCTCCTACTTGTTTTTGTCGACACAAAGTGGAAAATGAGGGTTTCAAATTTCTTTTTATAACTCACACACCTAAATTTTATTGTAATAAATGCTTTTTCCCTAACACATCCAGATACCCTATTTTCTCAGTCATAAAAAAAAACTTCTGCAGACCTTCAACTCAGCACAATATCCTTTCCCAATTATTCCAACAACATCTGTAGATCATCAGTGCAACCACTGCACTCATTCATATCCCAATGTCAATTACCAGTAGGGGGTTTGAAGGATTTTCTTGACAGCTCCCCTAGGCCAAATGCCTAAAACTAATTCCTAGAAGAATTACTAGAAGTAGGTTCTGGTGCTGGTTCAACAAAGGAACTCTTCTTCACCCATGTCTTCTTCATCTGGTCTCTTATTTCATCCACAAATACTTTTCCTTTTCCTTTATCATCTTTTTGCATATTTTTGCCTTTGTATATCAGACCTCTTCTATTTGTATTCTTGTTTCTGCAAAATCTTGCAATGTGACCATAATTGTTGCAATTAAAACACACAAAATTTCCTTGTTCAGACCAGTTACTCCATTGATTTCTTCTTGATCTACACTGGTTAGCAATATGTCCAAATATTTCACAGGTATAACATATAACACTCTTTTTATTAACAGAGTTGTTTGACACATTTCCACATTCAATTGACTTGTGACCAAACTTATTGAAATTGAAACACCGACCGGAAAATGAATCACTTGATTTCATTTTACTTCTACATTGAACAACCATATGACCAAAATTATTGCAAGCAAAACAATATCCATTAAACTTTTGAGCATTAGGTTGTCTTACCAGAATCCTTTTTGCTTTGTTCATTTAATTATTTTGCTTGAAATTCCTTTGTCCAGATTTGGAACTTTCTCCTTTATAACTAAGGCCTCGCTTTTCATTTCCATTCTTCTTTCCTTGAGTCAACTCATCAAGCTAGTTGTGCTAATATTGAACTTCTCCTTGTATTCATTTGCAATAGCAAGTTCATCTCTGAGAATAATAATCTATTTTTCAAGCTCTTCTTCATTGTTTCTAGATTGCTGCACTTCAATCTCCAACTGAATGAATTCTCCATTAATTCTATTACATTTGTCAGATCTCTCTTTTAGGTACTGGACAATATTTTCCTCATCCTTCTTTCTTTCTTCAATTTCCTTAGTCATCTTCATCACCATAGATTCCATCTCATGATTTAGGGTAGCATTGTCTCTAGCAAGCTTTTCACATTCTTTAGTTATCTCCTTCAAGGTTTGATTCAGGTGAACATCATCCATGCTTTTACTCTCTTTCTGCTTAATCTGATCACATAGATCCTTTCTCTTCTCCCTAGACTTAATAATCTGATCCTTCAACTTCTGAATGAATTTATCAGCATCCTTAATATTTTCTTTTAATTCCTAGACTTCTGCTTTAGACTGATCAAGATCACCAAGTGCTACCAAAAGTTGTTGCTGAAGACTACTAGAGTCCATTACATTCCAAATCCACCTCAAGCTATAAAACTCTTTTCGAGGAACTTATCTCTAATACCAATTGTTGGGCTCAAACAACACTGAGAGGAGGGGGTGAATCAGTGTTCTATAATTTGCAACTTTATTAATCTATTTTCTCAAGTTCCTAAAACATTCAATCAAAAGAAAGATACATGAACATAGAAAAATAAGACAAAACACCATAAAAAAATGATTTTTACGTGGAAACCCGGTTAAGGGAAAAACCACAGTGGAGGTCAATCCACAATTTGAGTACTCAAAATATAAGTGTTTTACAAAAGAGAATGCACTCAAGCATTTAGGTACACTACCTAGAGCTCACTGCTCAAAATAAAGAAGGTTGGCTTCCTTACAAATATTTGGATTACAACAAAAGGTTTAACTAATTAGATAGTATCTATAAATTTCTAATTACAGTTCCGGTTAAGTGCATAGATCAGATTTTGGACCTTTTGTTTGATTCTGCACTTCGCTTTGCTCTTCCTTAATTCGCTTCACGAAATATTCTTCTTCTCAAATGAAAATCTCTTAACTTCTCTTCTGATAATCACACACACATCTACACACATTAAGTTCTCACACTTGAACCACAAAATGAATTAACCAATCTCATATATATCCGCTACCAAGAATTCAATCATTATATGTTGGCTTCAATAAAATAGAAAATATCTTCCATGTGTTGGCTCAAATCATGAACAACATTTAATGTGCATCCACCAAAGTCAGCCATAGCATAGTTAGGACCCAAAACAAAATCTTCAACACAAAAATACTCCAAAAAATTTCACCTTAAACATTCACAACACTCAACATTCGCTTAGTCGGCCTTCATATACTGATGAACAAAAAATCGAACAATTGGATCTCCTAACCCATACACCACTTGATGCGACAACACAAAACTCAAGAATAACACATTTCATATATCCAACGACCTTCCCTAAGATCCACAACCAAAACTGTTAAACTGATAATGCAAACCACTTGATGGATTCAACTCCAGCCGGATACACTCTTCATCACTCTGTCTTCTAGTATGGTCAGATACTGCAATGTGGACTAGATCAATGACTTAGGTTGCCATCAATGACAACACTAGAATCCATATGCCAACAATTAATGTTGTGCATGCCAAAATAATAAGGAGCTTGAATAAGAAAATAACTTTAATGAATTCCCTTAGGTTTTATGTTAAGAGAGTTTATAATAGAAAGGTCAAAGTTCAACTTTGAAATAAAGGGAGCATGATATAAGAGAATCTCAAGAATCAATAATTAGTATCAATAATAAATAAAAAAAATTCAATTTTGAATTGTTTTGGTTTAATCCTAGACTTCTATGTGAAGAATGTAATCAGTTCATTTTAAATAATTAAATTCAAAATTTTTTCCCCTTAATTGGATGTTCCCATTTGGTTGGTATCTTAGGAGATCCCATTTGAAACTTCTTTCCATGGTTATGACATCTAATGCAAGACAAAGGTTCACAATATCTCATAATTTTGTTGTTGTGTATTTAGATATTGATTATCATGTAATTTGGGATGCTTCACTTGGTAGGAATATTGGAGAGACTCTCTTGCCCTTTGTAACATGATTATTAATAGGTTTGACAACTCTTCATTGAGGGGTTATGTGTGATAACATTTATGATATGCAAGTGTGTTTATGAAGCATTGTAGAGGAGTTACTCAAAATTTTAATCTTTTTCATTCTCCTTAAAAAATCAAGCACTATATTTTCATTTGGGTGTATGCTTGGAAAAATATATTTTTTTAATTAAGTTTGTTTGAAATAGCAATCCAAAGGGTATTTTTAGTTAGTTATGAATTGAAACTTTGACTAGGTTTTGAATCTTGCTTTTTTGTAGGCATCTAAGTTGATGAAGAGTCAATATAATTTGACCTTGAATGTTCTTTTAAATTTGGGTTCTGAATTTAACAAGTTATTTTTTAAATATTTCCTCGAAAAATGAAGAAACCTTAGTTTCCAAGATAGTGGCAAGGTGCAGGAAGGAGATATAGTGTTTTTATTTTCTTGTAGGCCATACAAAGATCAAAGGAGAGAATTATGGAATACCCTTAAGAGAGGAGACTAAGTAGAGATCACCATTTAAGTGGACTGTTATGGTTTTGTAGGATTGAAAACTAATTTTTGTAAGGGGAAACTCTATCAAAATTTCTCCATAATTGAATTATAGAGTATTTTATTTCAATATTGGGGATTTAATTTGATGTTGGGATGTATTTTATGATTGTAAGATCATAAATAATATGTTCAATGATTATATATGGGTTTCGTCATTGTGAGAGTGTTTTAGATATGGTACAGGCGTGAAAAACTTAGTTTAGTTCTTTTCAATTTGAGGAATAAAATATTATAATTTGTATATGTTGTTGGATTCTAAAATAAAAAAATGAACGATTATATCATATTTCAATCTAAAACTTGTTGTATTTTCTTTATGAATAATCTCATTTAACCTTTCAAATCAACTAGAAAATATAATAGTATAATATTCACAAAAAAATTGATAGTAAAATAGGAACACCTTCAAGGTCTAAGTGAAATGAGCATACGTAGAAAGATGGGGGACCAAAAATGGCTACAACTACTTTGTGGTCAATACAAGACGTAATGTTAGTGCATTATAATACAATCATATTATGGATTGGTAGTGATTGATTCTAGGCTAATCACTATTGAGCCATAAATTGAGCATAGTATAACATGCTTGTGTTATATATGTGATAAAAATAAAAATCACAATTCAAGCTCATTTGTGCCTAAGACACTTTCTCTCCAATACAAAAACTAAGAAAATAACAAAATGAGTGTATTTTTGAGTCAATTCAATCCAACATGGTATCCACAAGGTTGAGGAGGTAGGTTTTTTATGTTTTAATTGTGTTTATATTAAAATGAGTATCAATTTTGTAATTATTTTGATTTAGTACTTTGCAATTTTTAATAATTAAAAATCCTTTAAGCCCTAATTCATCTAATGAAAAAATCCTAGCAAAAGGTAGGAAAAACTAAACCCTTAGAAAACTCTCTCATCTATTCTTCAACATCCTCCTCAAACATAAAAAAAACTTAATAAGTGAAAAAAAAAACTCTAGAAGAATTGGTTTATAGATTGAAAATTAAATTCACATTGGACAACCCTCGTTTCCTCATTGCAATCTATTTTCTCTCATATAGATCATGTGTGTGGCCAAATAAACATGTGTTCCAATAAAATAGCGGAAACCAACAGTTTTGAAAGAGAATAACATTTTAAAATTTTATTTATGTGCATTGTTCATTGACCCAAGAACCAATGCACCTATGCATGCAAGTTGCAAGAGGTTCCCTATTCATTGGTTCCAACACAAAGGAATGCAGAACAATTTTTGGTAAGGGTGGTGGAATTTTTTTTACCATCCTCCATGTAACAATATTGAGGTCCCACAATATTTTTTGATGAAACTCTATTGTGAGATTTTCCTTAATGATATTATAAATTATTTGATATGCAAGACTTCCAAGGTAGAGGAAAATTATTTGTATATGATAGGGAGGGGGTATACCATGCTGAACAGTAGACATGTAGACCCCTATATAGGCTAGAAATTTAGCACATCATGGTTCTTTCCATTGTGAAGGAGAGTGTTGAGGTGGAAACTTTATAGTCCACTAACTCCCTCATAGAAATATTGTTACATAATATCAAACCTTTTGAACAAGGTCATAAGGATGAGGCTCCCAAGTCTCAACAATCACGTCATCTTTTTGGAAATCATAGATGTATCTACAATTATGGGTTTGAGGATGCTAAGGATACATAGGGCCAAGAGTAGGAAACATCCATATTGGATGATATGGTGTTCATAAATGAGTTCTTGGATAGAAAATTTAGCATCGAATGATAGGTAATTTTCAATAAGGTTATGTAATTTATTATAATTCCTTTAAAAATATAATATTAACTATAATCATTTATTATTAATGAAAATTAATGTAAAAAGGTATATACATTAAAATTCTAGTGTCAAAGTGGTCATCCTATATAGTTAATCCTTTAGCTATTGATTATGTGGTCATGTGTCTAGTACATATGTATGCAATTTTTAAATAAATAGTAAATATAATACATGCACTTTTTCTTATATGAATGATAATCTTAAAATTCACATTTAATGATGAATAGGTGGATGTTAGACCTTAAACATTAGGACCTAACAATGAGAGTGACCATATGGTAAGTTTCACTTAGAAGGTAATTTTTATTATTTTTAATCATTATTAACTTTGTAAATATTGTCAAGTAGATTTTGGTAAAATAACATTGTTCTATTTTCAATAGATAAAATCAATTCAAATTCCTCTTGATATTCATGGCACAATGGAGGTAGGCATTGCTATAGAATTTTTTTCTTCAATTCCTTCGACAAAGGTATGAGCCAAATTAATAAATTTCTTTATACTTCTTGTCTTATCCCAATGCCTATTTTAAATTTAAATTATGTTCATATTTAGTCTAATTTTATCTTGATACTTGTCACAAGGAATCACAAATCTAGTTCTTAAACCTATTCCCTTAGATGAATGAAGAGAAGTAGTGAACAATGGAGCCAAATTATCATCCTGGGATAAATGACTATTCACTATTATATCATTTTATATTTTATTTTTCTATATATATATATAGTATTAGGTGGAGATCCAAAAAATATTATATAAGATGTTAAGTTAGTGGATTTGAAAGAAATAGAAATTGGTTGGTTCTCCATCATCTTGACAACTAAAGAGTTGTTGAATCATCCATCTTAATCCACATGACTAACTATATTATGGCTTTGTTGTATTCCTATATGGATTATTTGTATGTCTTTATGTCTTTCTTGTACATATATTTTGTTTTACAAACATATATAACAATGTGTAGGTATATATGGATTTGTTGTGAATACATGGTTGTTGAATATGTTAGGATTTAGTGTTGTACACCATTGCATAAAATGATTTATTATAATTGTTGTATTTAAATAATTATTTAGCTATGGTACATCTAAGATATGTGGTTAGCTACAATAGGTAATTATTTGGGGCCACTTGTAAATTTTTATTGTTACATTGGGTTAATTATTCTATATTTGGAATAATTAATTAATATTTAGGGACATATATTTAATAATTTATAAATTTAGTACACAATATTAAATGAGGGGTCAATAGTTTTGAGTTCTCATGGTTCTATTTTACCACCTTTTTTTTTAATTTGTGTGAACTTGATTCTATATGGTTTTAAGGTTGGCTAGGTGAGTGGGTTGTCATAGAATTGAGTCTTTCTAAGGAGTGCATGTGTGAATCATGGCATGGGAAGTGTGGTTTAATGCTTGGACACATTGATAATACATTGGATAGGCTTGATGTTTCAAAAATATTCATTATAACTTTGTACGTGCATGTAATTTTTTATTGTTGAATAATAGATGGAGTTTGGATGATTTTAGATGGTGGATTTCTCCCTCTTGATGGTTTTCCTAAGGAATATCTTGTGTTATCTTTTGGATTTTCTATTTAATCTTTTCATATGATTGTTTTGTAAGCTTATATGCAAGCTTTTATCTCATGAGGGCATGGACTTGAAATGGATTTAACATTGTGGGTACTATGCATTATGTCCTAACATATTCAACATATTATATGTCTATATGATTTTTTAATGAATACATCTAGTTTTTCATTAGCATGCTTAGGGTGAAATGAGCTCGATAGAGGAGGGGTAGATGAATTTTTTATTTATATGTTCAAGGTGGAATTTTAAACACTATACAGTTTCGAGGAGTCTTTGGGGTTTTGAATGTTGTCAAGAGTAGGTTAACCATAGGGGGCCTAGGTTTTTCTATTTTTTCCCTATAGTGTCTAGCCTAAAAGGGGATTGAAGGCCCCCCTTAAAAATCGTCTAAATTAAATGTGTTCTCCTCTTGAATTATTTAGTCCCTTGTTGATGGAGAAGAAAAATAGGGGAGGGAAATCTTCCTCTAGAGGTCATACATTCAAATGTGGTTTATAAGTTGGGAATTTAGATAATGAGGAATGATTTTTTTTAGTGAATGTGAAAATATTTCTCTTAATACACTATTCATTGGATAATTCAATTTTTTTTTTTAGAGATAATCAATAATATATTTATAATACCAAGGCGTGGAATCTAGGATGTTATGAATGAAAACACTAAATGAAGAAAAGATGCATCCAATAATCATTTAAAAAAGTTCCAAAATTGATCTAAGCTAAGGGAGTGTGATGAGAAAGACACGTGTCCTAATGGAATTGATTACATAATCTAAATGGTTTAGAGACACTAAAAGGGGTTGTAATGTCCCAATGGGGCAACAATCCTAAAATATTGCAACAAATAAAAATGCACGAATATATATATATATATATATATATATATATATATATATATATATATATATATATATATATATATATATATATATATATATGTACGTGAAAATAGAGAGTAAAAAATAAAACTATAGACAAGAGAAGGGAGATGGAAACAAAATAATACATCATAATATATGACACATGGGAACACCTTTCTTAGGTATAGGGTCGAAGGTACATACACTTAGTTAGAATTAGAAAGGTGATACCAAACATGTCAAATTTAAAAAATTTCTCCTCAAGATATGGTGATAAAATAAGTATTGTGCTACATAGTTTTTCAAAAGGAAAAAAATAGGTTTTACAGGGACCTGAAACCACGAAGTTCAAACAAACAAAAGATAAGCATAAAAAGTACCAACAACCGACCAGCTGTCCCAAAAAGGAAACGACAGCAACAAAAGACAGCAGGGTCCAAAAAAAGGACCACCCAAAAAAACCAGAAAACCAAACACCAAGTTACTCCAAATTATTCAGTAACTCCTCAGCTTCTTTTTCAACATTCTGCATATCCTGTAACCCCTGCCTAAGGATTTGAACCATGTGTGAAGAAGTTGGGGTTTTCCTTTTTATGTTTGCTCTGGTACGAGTCAAGATACCTTCACCGGCCGATTTGCTGCTGCCTCTGTTCACATCCAAATCCACCACCAGCGAACCCTTTTGACTTTTTTCAAGCTTTTCCACCATCGCATTTATGATGATTGTATTATGCCTTTTGATTTTGTGGTTGTTTGCAGTAGTGGCCCTTATGTTTTGACCAATCTTGAACATATTACATTCAATACTTGTCAATCTATCCTCCTGTAGTTGTTGTCTTTTCCTCGGTAAAGGAATTTCCTGTTCCTCACTAACTCTTCTGTCCCAACTGATCTTCTGCTCCATTTCCATAACCTTATTATTGAGAACATTAATACAGCCTTTCAAATCACAAACTTCTTTTTGGGTCCATTTGAGAACGGTAAAAAGACCCTCTGTACTTTTTTCCACAACACTAACCATTTCCTCAGGCTTGAGCATTTTCAGGACAGAATTAATTTCATCCTGAATAGGGGTTTCAAAATGGTCATTCCCAACTTGTCCAGAAACAGGGGCACTAGGGGCCGAATCCTTACTAACCAAGGGCTTCTCAGAGATGATCTCCATAGAATTTCCAGAGTACGAAACAAGTTTCATAACAAGGTTACCTTTAAAACCAGGGGACAAACCCGGAGTGGGGCACCCAGGAGACGGCTGGGGGTTAAGACAATGTAGAGGAGCCAGATCCGGACTAGGGTCCTCAAGCAGCGGATGTCGTATAGGATAAGACAACGGGGCAGGAACTTTTAGATTTTTTTGACCGGACAAAGACAGGGGAGCAAAGGTATCAAGGCCAACAGGAGCACAATCAGGGGGGCCCGGGGCTCAATTTCCTTACTACTTTCAGTTTCCTCATCATCCAACTCTTCAATCTCTATAGTTTTAGGCAGTGCAGGAAGATTTTGAAAATGCTCAAAAATGAGCCTAACAAGACCAGGGTGGATAATAGCATTCCTCCTAGGGTTTCTTTCCACATCATCGAGATAATTCTTCAAAGAGGAAAATAAGTAGAAAGGTAGAGATATACGAACCTTATGACGGAAATGATTCAAAATGGCAAAGTGGTAACCATAGGCTCTGGTAAAGCATCCATCAACCATAATATATTCCATGATGACTCTTAAAACTTTCCGCCAAATAGATTTTATGGACTCCACATCAAAGTAACTGTTAGCAACCTTGACCATCTTCACTTTCTCCTTGTCTTTTTTGGGAAACTTGATAACCGCTTCATCAGAGAAACGTCGATCACGGTAGAATTTAACACCCTCAGTCGAGAGACCTGTTATTTCACCAATTAAGTCCTCACTCAGCTTAACATTCCTTCCAAACAACACGATCTCTCCATTTTTCCAATTTTTGACAAAATAGTCCAGCATCTTCTTCATCCGTACCATGGAGCTTTTCCATATAAGGGACTAAACCTCCCTTTTCAATTCTTTCCCATGCTTTAGTATTCTTTCTATGCTCCTGGAAATTGCTCGGCTCCACGCGTTTCCTTTCTCCACCCATAGTCAGCCCACTATAATACCACTCAGAATGGTTGCTTTGGGTCCCGTTTAGGCAATTTCTGTCGAACACCCAGAAAGTGTGCCGCAGACTCTTCTTGAAAAAGAAAGTGACTTCGGTCCCATCAAATCTAATGAAATCGATGTACTGGATCTTTATCCATTTCATCATGACTAAGATTGCCTTCTCTCCCATGCACTGAATCATAATAAATTAGCGCTTTCACTTCATTATGGAGGTTGTCATTCTTCCTCCACGTGTTCTCCCCACCTTTCTTAACCCCTTCGTTGGCGAAGAAATCCGCCACCATATTGGCTTCTCTATAGGCGTGTGACACTTTTACTTTTTCAAATTTCCTTAATAAAGCTTGCGTGTCTTCGATCCACTTTTTGATGGTCCACAAGGGGGGGGTAAGTCCAAGAATACAATTTATTATATTCAAAGAATCTCCCTCCAACCACAGATTTTTTGTGTTGATCTTGACGGCTAGGCTGACAGCATGAAAAGCCCCAACAGCTTCCGCCACATGGTTAGTTTGATTTCCAATGTCCACAGCAAAAGCCGCAATAAAAGCCCCAGTGTTGTCACTTAAAACACCCCCACTACCAGCTTTACCTGGGTTACCTTTGGCCGCACCATCAAAGTTGGCCTTAATCCAACCCAATGGCGGCATAGACCAGATAGCATTATCTCTCCCACAAACTCCAGATTTAAGAGTTTTTGTCCCACTTAAATTTGTATTCCACTTTTCAGCTGTAGCAACATCAAAGGGAGACCAAATAGCTTTCTCAAACATTTTTCTAGGAATTAAAGATAAAATTTCCTTTATTGCTCTTACAATTTTAGCATACACATCCCCTTCCTTCATCTCTTTATCCCTGAAAACTCTATTGTTCCTCTCTTTCCAAATATTCCAAGAAACAAATGGAAAAATGAAAGACCATAGCTTTCTCACAAACGGATTTTTTGAAGGATCTTTCCATTGAATGAAGAAATCTTCAACAGAAGCAGGGAAGACCCACACCATCTCAAGAAGCCCCAATAATTTATCCCAAATATTCAACACATAAGGGCAAAGGAGAAAAAGATGATTAACAGTCTTAGCTTCATTCCTGCACATAAAACACCTATTTGGTAATTGAATTCCTCTTTTTCCAAGATTGTCCAAAGTGAGGATCTTATTCTGTAGCATTATCCAGTAGAAAAGGTTAATTTTTGAGGTCAAATGATTAATCCAAGCCTTGGCCCAAAAAGGAGGAAGCTCCCTCGGACTGTCTAACAAAGAAGTGGCAGAGGCAACTGAAAATATACCAGATGGGTTATCTAACCAAATAGCAAGATCCCCCACCTGGTGTTGAGCTGGTCTAAGGGCTCTGAAAGCCGACTGAATAGGACCCAGATTCAGACTGATGGTCATCAAATCAACCCAACCTCCATTCCTCTAGTAATCCTTAACCAAGACTCCAAATTCCTTTTTGCAATCATTCATCCATTTACTATAATTCTCTATGCTAATTAAAGGATCTTTAAATAGCCATCTATCTTCCCAGAATCTGTGCTACATAGTTTCTCAAAATTGGAATGAAAAATAATTTAAGCATATGCTTGTCCCACTTTGTTGTTTAACGTTTCTCAAGCTGATTGATAGTTAACCAACTATTAAGTGTTAGACTATTTCCCCATCCTTTGGAACTGGATAATATTTGATTTACATAATAGCCAACCTACAACATTGTTGCAATTAATGTCATCACCAACATAAGTGTACACAATGAAAGAAACTCTAACATAAGTAATATGAGACTATGATAGAGATGTGAGATTTTAGATAGCTAGAATGAGGCCCTACCCATGATTTTATCCTTGAATATTTTATATGTTTGAGGGTTTTCCTTTATAGATGTAGCCTATATGTATTAGCTTCCTACTCATGGGGTGATCCCACAATAGTGGTTTACAATTTTTGGCCGAAATGGACACTAAAATAATTTTTTTAACTAAATCTTCACATTTGGGCACCTATAACGGCTAAACCATGAGGAATTTGAAGATGATGCAAACTAGAGTCTCCTCACATTTTGTTTGTAGTTTCTAAAAATATTTTTTTCAAAATTTTTGGAATAAGATTGTACTTCTTTTTCCATCTCCCACGAAAACTATTTTATTTTTATTTTTAGAAAACAACATTTTTAAAAAGTGATGCACATCGTATAATGCATAACTTTTTTTCCATGAAGGATAAAATTTTAATTCTTTTGAATTTAGATTTGTAACTCCGATATCTAGTGCTTCCACTTGGTTAGATAGTTTTTTATTCAATATTTTTTCTTTAATCAAGTTTTGAAGTCAAACCAATTATAATTCAGACATAGTGCGACCGTATAACGCGTAACTTTTTTTTGTATATATCGAAATTCTTTTTTTTTTGTTGGATCAAGGACTTCAATATCTAGTGCACTCATATTTTTTAATTTTTTGTTTTGATAATCTGCTATTTTGCCACATGTGCAAAACAAAGACCTTCATTTTTGATGAAAAACCTATGTTTAATAAAACTAAAAAAACAAATACATAATAAAACCAAAACATATGAAAATTATATTTGTTAGATAGCTCGTTCTGAGGACTACCTAATTCTAGTTGGGTTCATGAATTTTCCTCCATTTTCATCCTCAACCTGAGCTTCGAAGGGAAAAATTTCTGGTTTTTTTGTGCTAGAGAACAGGGAGGTGGAAAATGGGGGGTTCGCTAGAACCAGGGGGTTCTAGTGAACCCCCAAGGGTTTGAGCGAACCAGGGTTCATTTGAACCCCCTTTCAAAAAGGGGTTTTGATTTTTTTTTGGTGGGATGGGGTCCACCTTGCATTTAATTGGTTCGCATGAACCAGGGATCATTTAAACCCTTTTTGGTTCGCTCGAACCAAAGGGTTCATTCAAACCCAAAAAACCAAATTTTTTTGTATGGGGTCATTTTTTGCCACTTTTCCTTCCTCACTCAAATTGTAAACCAATTTTGTGTGTTTACCCTCATGTTACTATACATCTAAAACCTGATGGTGCTAATAATCACATTTATAAGGCTATTATCAATAAATGAAAGACCATTGACTTCATTAATAGAATCCAAGACCCATGAACAATGTAAAAGACCAAAACTTCACAAAAGAGATATGAATTTTGAAACAACTAATGTAATTTAGGCTCTAGAATTGATATAACTATGACTAAGATGTACATGAACAAGATGAAAAATATAATTTGACAAATTAATGATCCTAAATAGCCTAGGATGACGTACCTAAATGCTGCAAGTTGATGGGATATAAATTTAACATTCAAATTTCAAGAAATTGGCCTATGAAGTAGGAGATTTAAAATTTAACTAAGAAGTAACAATATGTAGATGCAATCCATCTAATGTTCATAGGACCACATATAGGGCCTAATCTAGGGAATGCAAGGCTTAATTAAATGGACTTGTAAAATTCCAAGGTGATGGATAAAGTAGATCTAAGTGATAAGTTATAGGTTAGGGTCGGTTAATATACCAAATGGTACAAGTTAAGTGATAAGACCACACATATATATAACATATACCAAAGTGGCATAAATCAAAGATGGAAATATAAAGGATATAACATTATATCTCTTACACTAATATAGCATTATAATTATAAATGTATACATATAACAAAATCATGAAATATCAAAATATAATAAACTATGCTAGCCTCACATTTGTGGTTAAATAAATTCAATCAATGTTTGAGGAATTTTATCAACATCAAATTGATATGAAAAAGAGAATGTACCTTGAACTTTGGGATTCAATTTCTTACTTAAACAATGTTGTCTTTTCAACTTCACACTCCAAAAAAAAAAGTTTGTCAACTTCCTTCGATTTTAAATATGCTAAGGTATGTTTAATTTATTTTTAGTGTCTTATTTTTTTACTTGAAATCTATTTATAGTATTTTTTGTTTCATTTTTAATGCATTCATCCAAATTTGAAATAACTTTTTTACATTTTAGACTTTATTCTATACACATTCAAAAAAGACTTCATTTTGATTAATTTCCAAAAGAAAAGGTGGGAGCATACTTTATTTTTTACTTTTTAGGATGTGTCCACTTTGAAAATGAGTAAATTCATTAAAAATTTAACAAAAAAATAGGCTTAAACTACATGATGTTAGACAGTTTTCCACGAAAGTAATTTTTGAAACACTAAAAAAAGTTAACAATTCAGGGGGAGCACACTAGGCACTATGCTATATTTTTCTAGCAAAATTAGGAGCACTTTGTGTGCTCCCCTATTTGAATGGATTATTCTCCACAATTTAAAAAAATGATTAGAAAGTAGATTAAGATCACTATGATTCATGTTCTTGACACATCTTCAAAATTTGAGCATAACTATATTTAATTTTTCATCCAAGATCAATTTTACTTTTTTCCAAAAAAAAATAGCCACTTAAGACCCCCTTTTGGTACCCCACTTCCATGCACATACTCAAAACTAGAATTATTGTTGTAATTTTGATAGGATATGGCCTCACCAAAAGCTAAAATCTAGATGAAGATGTTTCTTTTGAGGCATTCAAATTTAGTGATGAATCATCTTGAGTGTTACGTGCATGTCTAAATAGTTTTTCTATGACTCTTTTATTTTTTGTGAGAATTATGTTTACATACACTTACTTGATATGTCTAATGTAAAAGCATCTTGGAGTTCAACAACTAGCATCAATGAAATTTTTTTGTCACAATTTTAAATTTTTGTGGTCCAAATAGGCTATATTCCAATATAAAGGAGTCAATGTCTACATTTAAAATATTTAAATTCAAATAGTTTCCCTCTTACTTGGATGTTCATATTTAATTGATATGATTGGAGATCCCATTTGACACCTATTTATAAGACATGACATCTAATGGAAGATGAAGATATAAAAATTTTCATAATTTTATTTGATTGCATTACATGCTTGTAACTAAATGGATCTCTATCATATTTTTGTAATGGAGTAGAATGCACATTTCACATTGAGTATATTTGCATGATTGTATCAAATGTGGCATATCAAATTTTATAATTGAGCAAAGTAAATTATTCATACCACTTTCTATACAAGTAAAAATTTTAACCTTCTTGCTCTCTCTACATCTTACTCTTCATAGAAAATTAAAATTAATTATTAATTGGAATTATTACACTTCTATGACAAAAGTTTTCCATTGCATATATTTTCTCTATTTCATAGATTCTTATGGAGCACTCATGTGCTAAAGAGAGGATATCAAGAATTCAAGATTAGTCAATTACTTTACATGTAGGTTGAGAATGTTCCTATACTTTGAAATACATGTTTATTTTAGATTTTCATAAGGTGGGAGCAAAATTTAATGATAAAATTAGTATACTCATGTTATTTTCCATTTAATTTTGGGCCCACCTTGATGAACATAAATCAATGCAATTACATATTGACAATTGGCATCCTCTTGTGTTAGGTTTGGCTTATGTCTTTATCTCTATTAACCCTTGCACTTTCATTGATGCACACTTATATACTTTGACTACATGCCTCGAGTTTACCATTATGTTGCCTAGGTTCATTTCCAAGTTGTGGGGGATTAATCCCACAACATGTGAAAATGAATCTCAAATTCAACAATTTCAATCTAAATTCCATAATATGCATTCCTTCTTACTATTGATTATGAGTCAATGTAACTCCAAAAGATTTTGAAACTATACAAACTTTGATATGACAAATCCAATAGATCAAAAAATAATAATAATAATAATAATAACAAACTAACTAAACATAACATCAATAATACTTTTACATAATCAATTCTAAAACTAATTCACCTAACCCTTAACAATAACTTAAAAATTATTATAAATATCCGCCATACTTTTATTAATTTAATTGTTTACTTATTAATTATATTTATAATATAAATTATTTGTGTAAAGCCACTTATTTCTTTGAAAAATAAACACTAAAATTTATGGTAAAAAAATCTTCAAATCTTTTGAAGAATTCTTGCCAAAGACGGTAGTCTAATGAAAGGGCTTGACTAATCGGTTAACATGACTTGGCCCACTGAATAGGAAGCTCCCTAGAACCCAACGACTGGAAGAAGCATACCAACACAACCCTATTAAACAGATCAGGGGCTTATGTTCAAACCCATTCTCGTCTCTGCTTCAACAAATTCCTCCATTTTTTAATACCTGCATCAAGTTCAGCACAGTGTATACACAAAATCGAATTTCTTAACCAACAATGGAAGCCCCTTGTATTACTCTTGCTGTATTTTTCATAGGCCCACTTCTAAACGGAGTAAGCGCGGTGTGCCAGGCTGTTTCACTTACTGGGCAAGTTGCAACCGTTGTAAGTACGGGGTTTCAGGTTGCTGGAATCGCCGGCCAAGCTGGTGCAGCTGCTACGGTTGCTGGAAGTACGGCGTTCCAGGCTGCGGCAGCTGCTGCACCGTTTGTTGGAGGTGCTGCGGAGATAGCTGCGCAGGAAATTGCTAAAGATACCGCCAAGAGAGCTGCAAAGGAATCTGGAGGGTGCTGCAGTTGTTGCTGCATTATGTAACTTGTCGATAGGCATCTTATGTGGACTTTCATGCCCAAAATTCAGTCCTTACAAATTGTCTCTGTTTAGTTTCATTTGTAGTTTTTTCAAATTTCTACTTGAGCATACCTTGATTCCACTTATTCAGAAGAAAATTATTGAAGTAATACGTCTCTAAGAGACGCCATTAATTCTTCAAGATGTCGTGGTGTTGTTTTCATATTCTTTTATATATATATATATAAAAATAAAATCTGATTTTAGGAAAATTCACCACCAATAATTCATCGAAGGAAAATGAGAAATTTATCTTAAGAAAAATTCATCACTGGTAAGTAGAGAGTAAGAAAGTTCAGACAGTTACAATCCAAAAATCGGAGTACTAATTGATCATGGACTTTGAAAACCTTATGCTATAATTTCACCCAAGAATATTTCCCTTTTTTTTCAGTGTATAACCCAATTTTTATTTTTATTTTGAAGTATAAGCCACTTTTTTTTATTTATCTTTTGTAATAGATTTTTTCCTTTTATTATCTTTCAAGTTAGAGTTAGCAACAATTTCATTTTTCACTAATTGGAATGAGGATTTGCACCAATTCTGATTATCAAGTCTCTAATACGTGTAATTGTTTGAAGCTAGTGTAAGGATAATTATAGACTTGTGGTCTCATCTATTTCAATATCTTACTATGGCAATGGCTTTGGACATAGTTTGTACATAGTAAATGGCTTTGCACATATTTTGTGCATCAATCATTCATAAAGGATCAATGTATACCTTTAAAACAAACAGTTATATGGACTTCTAGAATAGAATATATTTACTTTTTAAATATCTAATATTAATTATTTTTCATTTATTTAATTAATATAATTTTTTTTTTATTAACTTGATTGAATTCAAAACCTTTTAGAATTCCACATAGTTATTATTTTTAAGGATGCAGTTTCTTTCATTATTTTGATGCATTATAAAACCAATAAGACATGATTATATTTTTTTTTGTTTTAAAATTTATCTTTTGTAAGGTTTGTGGTTAGAAATTATATTACATGAAATTGTATTCAATGATATAATTCATGTTTCTTTCTTATCTAATAATCTTCTTTCCATTTATCAAATCACGCATAGAAGAATAGGAAAAATAGTTGAGTTCATACCAAATTCAAAGATCATCTAAAATTTGTAAAGCAAAGACAACATTGCTACATGACATGTTGATCATGATTATGTACATTATATTCTTCATTTCCCTTTAGTTGTATTGAATTTGGTAATGGTTTGAGTATAGATGATATTGATACATTAAACATGCCAAAGTACATAAATTTTGGTTATTTGAACCTTGGATTTCTATCCTCTTCGTTGGTTCCTACGCCTTGTACTGATATCATATCTCCTTCACCTCCTACTTCTTTAGAATTGAGTGTTCCTACATCTTTGGTTTCTCATGATTAAGGGCAACAAGATCTTCACGTTTGTGTTTTTGATACACTTGATTAGGATGATTACTTGACAGACATATTAGACTTGTTTAGTGAATATCATTTTGTAGAATTGGCAAACACTTTTGATGAAAACTAAATCAACACTATTGTCACCATATTTATATCTTTGGATCATGTTCTACATCAACATTGACATAGAGCATTTGAGAAACTTTTACAGATCTTATTATCTTTGGATCTTGTGCATCATTTATAGACTTAATATTCTTCTCACGTGGGAAGATTTCATGCACCTATCTACAATTTTCTTTCTTCCATGGGGGATAAATTTTGTTTGACATTCAGGGATCACACTCTATATTGTTCTTTGAGCATCGCTTAACATCGTAGAATCTATCATCTTTTAGAGGGCTCTATAGTCTCTCTTTATCTCTACTACAGGGGGAAATATTTCTTGTACTTATGTGATATAAGTAGTTCTTGGGGGGTCATGCTGAATTTCCTTCATTTATCTTCTATCTTCTTCACTTGTGAAATTTATTCGTACCATTTCTCTTGTGGAGAGGGATTTTTCCAAACAGTTTTTCTCCTTTATTTTATTTATGAAAACATTGTTTGTACTTGGGTAACTAGCACATGGCCATGTAGTTGGGACCCATCATCATTGTATTTATCCTTCCTAAGTTGCACTTAAGTGGGGTGTTAGTGTAAATAGGATCATTTCACATCTAGGTAGCTAACCACTCTTTCTAAGTTGACCCATTCACACTTGTTAACTATCCACCAAGGGGCATTATATTTGTTGTCTCACTTCATGTCGTTGAGATACTTGTACTCACCTCTTGAGACAACTATCTCATGCACACTTGACACATGCTCTCACACTTTTCATATGATCTAGCATTTTTTGCATATTTGGAGGGGTAGGCAGATGTATAGTCCTACCTTTCTAAATCCTCTACCCTACTTTTACATATAAGACACTCATTGTATATTTTACACACTCTCATTTTATTTAATAGAAATTATGTTTGTGTTTGCTTATTGAAGATATCATTCAATTTTCATTTAGATCTTGGCTACTCCGACAATACTCCATTTCATGTTCATTGCACATAGGTTCAATAACAACAAACACATGTCCTAAAAAAGATTACTAGTTCAATGAAGTAGGAGGTGATATAATTCTAACAAATATGTGCATGCATAATATAGATCACTAATTTTTTTAATGAAACTAGATCTTGTAAATGTGCCTTATTGTACAAATTCTAAAACATGATCATAGTCATTTGAGGCTAACAATTGGCTATCCTCTTCAAACTTTATCTCATGTCATTATCATGTGTTTGTCTAGGTGCTAGGGGTCTATGTTACCATTCTTCAATCCATTTTTTATTTACACATGCTTCATAATCACCTCTAATATAAAATTTACATAAATATGCAAGCTCCCTACTTCAAATAGTGCATGCACTTGCATTTTAACTCACATGAATACCATTTTGTTGATCCACTAATTATCTCAAATTTATGTCAAGTTAGAATATCATATTCTTCAACCAACTAAAAGAACCACCAATTTTTTGAGTTTTCATGAGATCTTATAGATAATTTTTGCATTGCACCAATCCACAACTATATGAGCATCTTTCAATCAAAACCGCATTAAAAAAATTGTTGCTCCCTAATAAGATTTTTTTCATACATATTGGACAACTCCAAAATTCTCTCCTAAATGCTATACCCAACCTAAAATAAAATCCATATGTTGAACATTCTTTTCTTTATAGTTCCTACATAATCAATAAAATATTTAAGAACTTGAATTGTCATATATAATTATCTAACCATATGAAATGTCCTAACAACATAATTTATCTTTCCTTTCAACTGTCATAAAATATTCTAATGTTAACCTAACCCTACCATAATACTATTTCTAACATCTATATTCTAACCTCAACTGTAACCCCAGCACCACTTTGAACTCTTCTCTATTTATAACCACATTTCTAACCCTAATCCTAATTAAAACCTTATCTCTATAAATTAAATCTTTGTGGACCAGTTGTTACGTGATGTTATCTCTGAGTTGTCAAACCATATACGCAGATACTTGGAAAATAACGGAGGAGGAAAGCATACAAGTCAAGTGGGAAGCTTATTCATTCATTTCGTGTTGAATGGTTTGCCATTTCTGACCATAAATTAAATCTGCATGGACCATCTGTTACGTGTGGTTATCTCTGAATTGTCAAATTGAGTACAGACGTATACTGGGAAACTAATGGACGGGGAAAGTGTACAAGTCAAAACTAACAGTCTGAAGAAGCTGCCGTAGAATTCGCGTTATAGGAAGCTGCCTAGAAGCACAACCACCCAACCTCTAGTGAAGGCAGCCCAATATAAAAAAGGCATCATCAAGGGGTTAACTTCAATCAAGATAGATTTTTATCGCATAATAAATATCATAGAAATTTCCCAAAGAGATTTTTAGGAATTCATTTTGATGCTTTGTTCGGTTAATGTCATCTTGCAATCTCTGTTGATTTTATCGAAATTTCTTAGTGACACCAATTCAACGGTTAAACTCTTATCATGGAGATTTTCAAACATTTTACACTCTTAACGTGAGATGTCAGCTTCTTCGGGCTAAGTCCAGCTAAAATAATTGACAAAGTTTTTGGTTGCTGGTTTAATTTTTTCATAATAAAAGTCACAAAGGTATGAGCTGTAAGCTACTTTGTCCAGCTAAAATAATTGAAATTTTTTTGGTTGCTTGCGTGATTTTTCTATAACAAAAGCGACAGAAGTAGGATTGGCACCCATTTTTATGACGCCCAACTTCAATGAACATACATTTTTATTGCAGAAGGAATATCACAGAAATTTCCCAAAGAGATTTTTAGGAATTCATTTTGATGCTTCGTTCAGTCAATGTCATCTTTCAATCTCTGCTGATTTTCTTGAAATTTCTTAGTGACACCAATTCAACGGTTAAGCTCTTATCGTGGAGATTTTCAAACTTGTTACAATCTTGGCGTGAGATTTAAGCTACATCGTGCTAAGTCCAGCTGAAATAATTCACAAAGTTTTTGTTGCTTGTTTAATTTCTCCATAACAAAAGCGACAGAGGTATGAGATGTAACCTACTTCGGGCTGAGTCCAATTGAAATAATTGAAATTTTTTGGTTACTTGTGTAATTTTTCTATAACAAAAGCGACAGTGGTAGGATTGGCAGCCATTTTTATGACGCCCAACTTCAATCAAGATAGATTTTTATTGCAGAAGAAATGTCGCAGAAATTTCGTCAAGAGATTTTTAGGAATTTTTTTGGTTAAATATCAATTTATTGTCCTGTCATTATATTTAAAGGTTTTATTTGTAGCCATTTCATATTCTCTTACATTCAAACACCCTCTTTGATTTTAAGGAGTGATTATAGTTGGAATTGATACACTAAAAATACAAGGAAAATAAACATTTCTATAATGCAACAAGATTCATTACATATTTATATAAATATAAATTAATTTAAAATAATAATTGATAGTAATTTTCTATATTTAATTTTGATTAATGTAATAAGATGTATTAGATGTGTATATAAATACAAATTAATTTAAAATAATAATGATTAATTATAGGTATATATGATTTAGATTAGATAAATTAGATAAGCTATTTAAATTAAAGAATGGATATTTTTGGTGAAGATTGTGGAATATGAATTACTTTTAATTTAGGGATGGTATCTTTAAAGATTTCCACAAGATTTGTGTTTAATTTGAAGTTGGATTTTAAAGGTCATTGATCTATTTTTCTATTACATGGATTTAATCTCTATAATTTTGAGCTCTTACTTTTGATTTGTTGAATTCTTCATTGACTACTTTGTTATCTAAACTAGAAGTATTTATGCATAACTTAAGATTGACTTATGATTGTGCCAAAGTTTGAAAAAAAATCTTTAGCTGTGTAAATGCTCCTTAGATGAATATATACATATTTTGATTATTTTTAGTGTATCAATTCCAGGTGTTATTTTAGTGATTTCTCCTTAGAATGAGAGAGGGTGTTTGAATGTGAGAGGATATGAAATGAATGCATTTAAATACAAAGACATAAAAATATATTGGAATTTAATGAAAATAAAAATTTCTAGCTAGTTCATCTTACCCTTGTCATTATATTCTCAAAATCATCAAAACCTATCCTACAATAATATAGATATTGCTATCAATGATTATAAGGCATTTAATCACAATGGATGAGTCTCTATATAAGCACCTATAATTATTTACAACTATCAACATGAGCTTCTTAGCAATAGAATATGCCCCTACAATTAGTTGCATCCATATGATAAATAAATTAGAGGAGAGGGAAAAATAGCTCACATGAAATTTAAATGCAAGAGCCTAATAATGTAAGTGTGAATGCAATGAGTGCCTAAAAAATGAAGCATATTAAATGATAATCATGATAATCACATGGGTTAAAAATGATATTTAAGAATGAGATAATTGATAGCATGGGAAAATTATGAATGATATTATGGCCTTCAATTGCTAGGAAATTCACATAAGGTTATAAGAAATTAGAAAATCCATATGCCTCATTCATGCAACATGAGAAAAAAATGTTATATGTAAGGCAATAGGTTCCTAGTGGTGTTAAATATCTCAATACATTGCAAGACATGTCAATAAAGTGAGGAAGGCTCATAGTGTTCTTAATGTAACCCTTAGAGCATGGTTAAGTCATATGAGTACATAATGTAATGGGGAAGGTACAATGCGTGATGCCTTCCAATGTGATAAGTTGGATATTAAAATATGGATGGTTCATGTAAGTATAGCATATAAAATATGATGTGAGAGTGAATACCAAAATAATTTCCGTAATATGGACAAGATAATACTTTAAGGATCAAATATGTGTAATGTGAAAGGATAATAAATAGTGTATAACCACCCAAATAATTATGTATTACAACCTTGATTGGCTTGATGAATTCATGTTAGGTTAAATGATATAATTGTAATGGAATGAATTTGTACCCATTTCTAATTCCCCATTTACACCCCTTACCTTAGAAAAATCAAATCCAATGATTCTATTCCATGTCCTTCGTCTACTCTCCATCCATTTGGTGGCTATCTCTAGTGTCAGTGGGGGAGTTTTTTCAGGAACACGAGCACGACTCACAAACATCTATACGACATGCTACCGTCTTGACTAGATTTTCACCTCTAGAATCTATAAAGGCATTACAAATATCCATTGGAGATGAAGAGTAATGTCCTTGTGCCCTTGAAAAACCTCGAATGACTCCTTTGGGCTCTCTTTCATCTACAAAAGACCATCTTCTTCACTATTTCAGGCCTTTCTTGAACTCTCTCAATCATATTCACTCTTCGAAACTTTCTATTCACTTCATTTTCATAGTATTTTCACCATCTTTGAAGCTCCAAGTTGACACTATACTAGTTTTCACTCCTCTTGTTGTTGCAGAAACATTGGCACTCACAAGCTTGCGAGCTCACATTTTCCTTCATATGCCTTGAAAGCATCTAGTTGGGAGGTGATATCCATTCATTTAGCATTGTTGTATTGATTTTGTAGCATATTATTGGTAGCATAGTACATAGCACTTCCATTTCAATACTTTCTTTATCATACTTTCTCTCTCATTTCTATTCTAGCTGTTTGTGGAGGTGGGAACACCAAAATGGAGGTTTGACTATGAGAAGCCCCAAAACAGCCCCAACATTTTTCACTGTTCTATTGTGTGCAGGTAATTCATTCATGTCGAGCTTGTGGGAGGTTGGACAAACCGTAAGTTGGATTTCTACTACCCTTATTTGTTATTTCATTTTTAATTAATTTATCTATCAAGTTAAAGTATTCTTCTTGTTTCTTTGATAGTTTGCTTGTTTTTTGTTTTCTGTCACTATCCAAAATTGTACTTGTCGAGTTTATAATAGGTTTTTCTAAGTCCTTAAGTTGTAATCTACATTCTCTACACGTACAGATGCTAGTGACCTACTAGGATTCCAACGCGCCACACTATTATCCATCTTCTACACTAAAGTCCTTTGGCAATGAGTTGCCTAAGTTATAGCCTGGACTCTAGAAATCTACTCATTGGACTTCTTGAACCTCTTGAGTTGATAGAAGGAAAGTGGAAAATTAGTTTTCTTTCCTTCTCATCCTCTCAAACATCAAACTCATTTTAGACAATCCTTAGCTTGAGGTAGATCAGGGCATTTGATTGTTCTAGAACCTCTAGTGGTCTAGGGTCATGAGCAGTCAGTTCCCCTCTATATTTTGGTGAACCAAATGTGAAGTATTTTGGTTCTATTTTAGAAGGTTGAAGGAGTCTTCAAGCTCATGTTCTAGGTGTGTTGTAGGTGTGTGCATTGCAGGGCTCCTAGCCTCGCAACTTGACCTATGACCCCTAGCGGCATAGCTAGAAGATTCCATAAATGTTGTGAAGCAAAACCTAGAATAGGTCACTATCTAATTGTTAAACATCTTGGGGGATTTTGAGAAAGTCCTTTCTAGTGTACGTAAGAGATGGTTTCCTTCATGCATCTTCCCATCCTGTCTATGCATCCTATGAGTGGGTCTCCTACTATAAGCTTTACCTCATAGGATTTGTTGATGAATGCTAATAGAGAACCTTCTCCTTTGTAAACTCCCGCTCATATAAATGGGAATACCATAACCGACATTCTCGTTGACCCTACATGCTAAGTTAATGTTATCATGGAGGAGACCATGTTAATAAACTTCTTACATAAGGATGGGTATGATGATTCTAAAAGTATAATACGTACACATGATGGGCTTTCCATTCCTCCCATTGGTTCTATCACCCTATCAGTCTTGGTTGGGCCTAGGACTATGAATTCCCTCTTTGATATTATCCTGAGGTTTGACTTGTTCAAAGTGAATCTTGGAATTCCTTCGCTAGTTCCCATGTACACGGTCCCCTCAATGATCCACAAATGCTTAAATTTATCTCATGAGGGTTACATGTATGTAGTCCATGATATTGGTAACAAATTGATGGTGGTGTGTGGGGGCTACTCACTTGATCACTTCTGGCCTACCCTTGTTGGTCACCCCCCTCCTAGGATGGACCTGTTGTATCACACTTATGTAAAATACAAGAATGGGGACATAGTGTCGAAGGTGACTTACCCTCCTCCCTATGCTATTTTAGTTAAGGCTTCCATGATAGCACAACACAAGGTTGCCTCTTGTGCTTGAAGAAAAGAGGAGGAGAAGTTTTCTTAGGGCTCTTTTTCTTCTTCCTTTATAATTCCATCTACCTCTACCTCTTTCTTTGTTGCAGTTCCTTTGAATTTTTCCCCTATGCATCTCTTGGCGAGTTCAATGGTTCCCACTTGGTGGAAGGCCAAGCATCAAGTGTTCAACCTTCCCATCTTGCCCATAGTGTCTCAACCCATCTTGTATGGTAAAGAGAAAGGCCCCATAAAGTTTCCTCTACATCTCAGCCTTTGTAGCCTTCTATTGTTCCCACTCCTAAGGTAGCGAATGGGAAGAGCCTTTTCATTGAGGAAGTTGAGTTTACTTCCTGACCTATTGTTGTTCCAATTCCTACATCTCTTCCTCTTGTCCCTGTCCAGGAGTCACTCCTTCCACCAAAATTGGTTGTAATAGATACTCTAATGACAGAACATGAGCCTCCTACACCTTCTCAAGATGTAGCCTCTAGCTCTAGGAGTTGACGAAACCACCTTAAGCATGATCATAAGCATCAGAGGAAGGATTTGGTCACTGAGCAGGCTGCTTTATAGAAGGAGGGAGGGGAACCAACAACTCCTATTTTGGAATCTTCTATTGTTTCCTCCTCTTCCACCCCTTATACTTTAGTTCCCACTACCTTGATTTTGTTTTCAGCTCCCCCTACAACTATGGATGATCCTCACCCTAAAAGGGTCCAAGTGTTCATTGCTCATTCAATTGAGCCTCCTCTTTTGATGTCCATTATGTATATCCCACATTTTCCCAAGCTTTTGGATATGTTGAACACATCAATCTTATCAATTGCAGTGCTCTCTGCTTCTTCCTCATCTTCCACTTTGTCTCATATCCTCCAATGAAGTAAAAGTTGGAGGATGACCCTACTTCTAATGGGGGTCAAAAGAAGGGATTTCCTTCTTCGAAAGCTAGTTCTTCTCTGGCCTACATCTTCCTAGTGAAAGAGGTAGGCTTGGTGTCCCTTGAGTTCCTCACTGCCCCTAAGTCTTTCGGTGAGGTTGAAAGTGGATCCTAGGTGCCTCCTTCATTGCCTACTTAGTTGACACATGGAACTCCCGTCAAGTGTATTTTCAACTCAGTGGATGATGTCTCATCTCTTTTGATGATTTTTGCGAAATCGATGTTGTTTACCTCAGAGGAGTTGAGTGAAGAATACCTCGAGGGGCCTTCTTCCTTGGCTCTTATTGCAAGAGAGTTATAAGGTGTTCCCCTAGCTATCTCACCCTTACAAGCTCATTCGCCATCCTCTTATAATGATCTAGATTGGGAGAAAAATGACCTCTTGGTTGATGAGGACTAGGAGGGAAACTCTTCTTTATCTATAGATTAGATCTATATGTTATTCTAACATTACAAATATATACACATATACATAATTCTATTTCATTATCTTTATGAAATAATCATACATAAAATCCCATCGATCGACATACATACATGGGATGTATATATGTGTGTGTGTGTGTATGTGTGTGTGTGTTTGTCGATGTAGTCCAATCAATATCCTCATTTTCATATGGGTGATCCATCCATGAGCATGTGTAGGTGCGTCTACCTATGTATACTCATGTACGTAATCTCTCACATGTATGAGTCTATTGTATACATGTACACATATACATATATACATCTTATGCATATATATCATTGATACCATAATAAGCATATAATAAAATATTGAAACAAGACATCAAGACTTCACCACCATTCTCAATCAAAACTTTCACAACAAATATTACTTACCTTTTCCCGAAACTAACTTGTCTCTCTTGACCAATTAGGACACGAGTGTGTGAATGCTCAATTAGGCTTGTTAGGGGTTACAAGACCAAGTTCTTCTCTTGAGTGATACTTCCCGTCTCTTTTGGAGGATTGAACGTATTCCTACACTCAACTTGGCACGTCATAATTGTAGTTAGCCAAACACAACATAATCATATGCATCATACATTTCATAGTTAGAAAACTTATTAAATATCAAAGTGCATCAATCATTCATTCATCATATTTCCATTCAATATTCATTAAACCTATTCATATAAATATTAATAAAACACATTCATGAGGAGATCCATAAAACACATTCATTTATTTAATCTATTTAATAAAACAAGATAATAGTAAATAGGTAATATCACTTGGGGTGTAATAGATTACCCCCTTGTGAATCATCATCCTTGATGATTTATTAAGTATTGACATGGTCATAATATAAAACATCAAACACTAATCATCCATAAAGCATCACATTTCAAAACTGGCAGAAACTTCTGGTTCATCTCAACATAATCTTCCCAAGTGGTAGAATCTTCCATATACTGGTCCCATTGGATTTTGAATCGTAGAACCTCTCTATTATGTAAGTGGATCTTACGTGTTCTGAGCACCTTGAGAGGCTTGATTATTACCACCCCTAGTCCTACACATGTAATGCATTCCAATCAATAACATGGTTATTTCCTGGGGTATTTTTATTAAGCTGTGATACATGAAAAACATGGTGCATCTTAGCAAGGGCTGGTGGAAAATTTATCCTATATGTTACAGGATTAATCTCCTCAAGAACCTAAAAATGACCTATGTAGTTTAAAGCTAGTTTGGATTACTTTCCAAACTTGATAGAGCTCTTATGAGGATTGACCCTTAACAAAACCTTTTCTCCTACTGAGAAATTTTGGGTACCCGCTTCGCATCAACATAAATTTTTTCCCTCTCATTAGCTTCTACTAATCCCTGCTTAATAATTCCAACTTGCTTCTCCATTTTGGATAACATCTTTGGCCCAAGGCTTATCCTATCTTCTAGCTTATCAAGAAACTTATAGGATTCTGGCATTTCCTATAATATAATGTTTTGAATGGATCCATCTTGATTACCGAATGATAAGAGTTATTACATGCAAAATAACCAATGGTAGGTAATCTTCCCATTTATATTGTTGATCCATGCAACACATCCTTAGCAGGTCCTCTAACACTTCATTTACCCTTTCAGTTTGTCCATTTGTTTCTGGATGATATACAAAACTTATATTCAATTTTGTTCCAAGTATAGAAAATAGGGTTTTCCAAAATATAGATGTCACACTAGAATCCTTATCATATATAATCTTATCGATAATCCCATGTAATCTAAATATCTCTTAAACAAATTTTTAAGCTATTATAAGAGCTCCATTGGTCAAATTTTGTAGAATAAAGTGAGCTACCTTAGTGAGCTTGTCCACCACTACCAGAATGGCAATATGCTTATTCCTTGACATAGGTAATCCTTGCACAAAGTACATGCTAATGAATTGCAACTTACTTTACATAACTTCATGTGAATACAAAAGACCTATAGGGTGATGATGCTCTACCTTCACCCTTTGGCACTCCAAGCAACTAGCTACAAACATCACCTTTCATACTCTTCAAGAAATATAATGGGTTTACGCCAACCAATATTTTGGTGACACCAAGATGTCTTGAATATGGTGTGTTGTGAACTTCCTTCCATACCAAGTTCCTCAATTCATGAGAGTTAGGTACATAAATTATCCCTTGAAATCTTAATAATCTATTAGATTCAAGGTGATACCCTTCATACCTTTGATCTTGTGGATCATCTGAGAGTGCTTTCTTGAATGTTCATAGAACTCATCACCCTTGGATTCTTGGAACACTTGACTCTTAAAGTTAGTTTGGATTGATACAATCAAGGAGATATACCTCCTGCAACTCAAAGCATTGACAATTTGATTCTCTTTCCCCTTGATATAACTAATGTCAAAATCATAATTTGATATTAGTTCTAACCACCTTATCTTCCTTGCATTAAGATTAGGTTGGGTAATCAAATATTTGAGACCATGGTGATCGATCTTGAGTTTGAAGGGTTTTCCCAACAAATAGTGTCTCCACATTTGGAGTGCATGAACAACTACTGCTAATTCTAAATCTTGTGAAGCATAATTTTATTCATAGGACTTTAGATTCCTTGACTTATAAACTATGATTTTCCCCTCCCGCATTAACAATCCACCCAATCCTTCTTTTGACACCTCTGTAATAACAATAAAGTTACCATCTAGATCTGGTACCTTTAGTCTTAGAGTTGTGGTAAAATTTTCTTTGAGTAGATCAAATTTTGCTTGAAATTTCCCTATCGACTCAAACTTCTTACCCTTTGTAAATATGTGATGGGAAATGTTATCCTTGAAAAATTTTCTACAAACTTATTGTAATATCTAGCCAAACCCATAAAAATTTTGACAATTAAACTACACTCTTGGGCATCAACCATTCTAATACCGCTTTAATCTTTGTAGGATTAACTGCAATTCCTTTTTCCAAGACTACATGACCCAAATATTGTACCTCTTTTTGGTAAAAGGTATGCTTTGAGAGTTTCCCATACAAATTATGTTCTCTCAATTGTTGTAACACCATCTCCAAATGCTTGTGATGTTCTTCCAAATTATTGGAGTAGATTAAAATATCGTCCTAGAATACCAACACAAACCTATACAAGCATTCTCTATATACATTGTTCATTAGGTTCACGAATGCTGCTGGTGCATTCGTTAGTCCAAAAGATAAGACTATAAACTTGTAATGTCCATATCTAGTTTTGAAAGTTTTCTTTAAAATATCTTCATCCTTGATTCTTAGTTGGTGATGTATAGAACACAAATCAATCTTTGAAAACATAGTCCCACCCTACATCTAATCAAAGAGATCATTGATACATGGCAATGGATAATTATTCTTTATGGTTGCTTTGTTAAGCAAATGATAGTCTATACATAAGTGCAGTGTACCATATTTATTCTTAACAAAGATTACTAGCACTCCCCATGGTAAAACACTAGGTCTTATTCAGTCTTTAAGCAACCATTCTTCTAATTGCACCTTCAATTCCATCAATTCACTTGTGGTCATGCTATATGGTACTTTTGATTTAGGTTCTGACCCAACGACTATATCAATGGATAAATCAAACACTCTTTTAGGAGGAAATCCAATTAGTTCATCTAGAAATACATCCACAAATTTTCATAGGATTGAAATTTCTCCATATCCTTTTCCCTCTTTCCACTACTTCTCCTTCTTCAACTTCTTGAGATTCTTGAGGTCCATAATACATGACATCATCTTGAAGGATAACTTCCTTGTATTCCTCAATTAAATATCCATCTTTATTGTGAAGAGTTGACAACCTTTCTTTTTTTCCTTATGCATTTGTACATAACTAAAATCTATCACAATTTCACTTCTCTAGGTGTTCCTTGTAAAGGAACTTGGTTGCCTAGGTCATCTAAGCATTCTATGGTTTTAGAATGGAAATCCATTTTATCTCTATGCTTCCATAACCATTTCATTCCTAAGATGTCATCATAAGAACCCAAGGGAGCTACGTATAGATTCACCTCTATAGAGAAACTTGCAAGTTCTAACCTTGCTTCAAATAGACACTGACTCACCACAACACTTATCTAGTTTGCATACTCCACAACCTAGGATTTTTCCATAAAAAAACCTTTTCTAGATATTTGAATTGCTATTAAATTAGGAGAAATGATTTTTTTGGTGGTACTAGTATCTATTAAAATTGAAATAGGAATGTCAGACAAAGTACTTGAAACTTCTATCAGAGTGATTTGATACGCAGCCTATGGGTTGTCTACTATAGCATGTATCCTTTGTTAAAATGCAAATTGTTGTGGAGGAAGAGGATTCCCACATGGTTGAGATTTTTTTGACTTACTAGGGCACCGATTAGCATAGTGATCCCCTCCACATGTAAAAGATGCATTTACTGGTCCCTTCTTTTTCGCAGGTCTCCCAGAGTTATTAACATTTTATGCCAGCTCTGTTGTTGTTTTATAGTTGTTACTTCCTCTTTGGTCTCTTATTGGTTCATTCCACCTTCGCTAAGGCCCCTTTTCCCCTTTCTTTTTGAAAAAAATCCCTTCATTGGGTCTTCTTGGTGCTTGATTAGCTTGTGCCAAGTTAAACTTATTTTTATTCCTTTCCCAATAGATTGAAATAGACTTAAGGTTTTGTTCTTGCTTAATCACTTTTTCATACACCAAGTCCATGGTTTTTGGACCATGTATGTCTAATTCACCACCTATTTGGGTAGTAAGTCCCATAATAAACTTCCTTATTTGAAATCACTCATCCTTTTGGTACATGGGTATGTACCTCAAGAGGTACGTGAACTATTCCCAATATTTATTCACTAAAGAATCTCCTTGCTTAAGATTTTGGAAATCAATGAGCTTCTGATCATAGAAGAGTTGTGGTAACCACCATTTCCAAAAAAATTCCATAAAATTGCTCCATGTCAACCTCAAGGAACTTCATCCTAATTCCATTTTCTTATTCATCCACTAGTTGGATGCTTCACCTCACAACTAGAAAGCTCCACATATGGATTTAGTGACTTCAAAGTAATTTCTCTTCTTAAAGTACTTTTCCATATCTGTAAGCCATGCTTCAATTTCATCACTAGTATCACTACCCTCAAATTTAGGAGGTTTTCAGATCTTCTTCATGTCATAGGACAACTCATTGGCAAGTCACATCCTTTTACTTCTTTTCAACTTTGAATGTGACTCCTCATCCTCTTGTTCACTAGAATGGGTGTTATCTCGAGAATTCTCCCCTTCCTCTTCATTATGAGGTACTTCCTCATCATTATTTGGGATTTCTTGTTCCAATCTTTCTTTACCCATTTCTCCTTGTTCAAGGTTTCCTATCCTTGCTCTTGTTTCATCCATTATAGACAAGATGCAGTCCAACTTGGCTTCTGCATTATCAATACCTTGTCCTACTTCTTGACTTCCCCCAATGTTAGTTTGTGTTCTAACTATTTTTCCAAGAATAATTTCCCTAGAGGTTTCATTTAATTAGATCTAAGAAATTTACTTGACGTTCTACAAGAATTAAAGAACAATCATTCATGCAAAGAATGTCATAAAGAGCATTTACACAAGTCTTTCCAAAAACATGGTTTTAGTTCATATTGATGAAGGATTTCAATATCCTTAAGTTTACATAGAATGACTATTTAGATAGTCTAAGGGAGAGTATCCCTCATATTCTCTTTCCAATACATAACTTCATGGGGTTTTCTCATCTCTATCCCAAAAAGGACCTAGTAACCCTCAAATTTATCTTTTGAGACATATTTTTTGGGAACATGTCCCTCCAATTCACTAGTAGAGGCTATAACAATAATTTCATCCATAGACCTATAACATGAGGGTCCCTAAACAACATTGTTGGACTAACACTACATTATGAGGGAATAACCATAGAAAGTGATACAAAGTCCATTTTTTTTGGAGAGATAGGAGGTAAGTAATTAAAATTGGCATCATCTTTCATCCTTCTCTTCTCTTGGCTGATTTGGGAAAGGGTGTGACTAATAGTCTTAGTATCGCTTATAAAAATGGCATTGTCATGGTTGGTTCCCTCAATGGTATGAACAAGGGCTTATGTTTCCTTCTTGGCCCCTCTTTTGAACCCCTTAATCTCAACCATTTTTTAAAATAAATTAGTATTTTAGAAAGTAGACTTGGAGCACTACGATACTTGTTTTTGTTGTATCTCAAAATTTTGAGTGTAACTATCCTCAATTTCATGTCCAAGGCTAGTATTTCCTGATTTTAGAGAAAAAGTGGCCACTTAATCCCTCTTTTTGGCCCCCCATCTTTTTGCACATACCCATAAAATCATGTTAAACCATCCTCAAATGAGTATCCATAATCAATCACCATGAATCAACTCAATCCCATGACAAATCAAAGCATGAAACATAACACATTTGAAAGATATAATGGGAAAATATCTCTCAAATCATAAGTTGTCAAGTAGACCAAGAGTGGGGAATGAGAATACTCCTCCAAGATAACCAAGCCGTTATGAATCACTCCAAGAATAATCTTCTCTATTAGTCTAACATGAACTCATGTACATAACTAGGTGAAGGTCCCTTAGTCTTCCTACTAAAACTTCCAAAGAGTAATCGTCTCAAGTAAATGTCTCTAATAACAAGAGAACTCTAGCCAACACCTAAGTCTCCAAGTATCCATGAGTACCTATAACCAATTAATCCATGCCAAACTCCAAATGCAACATAGAACCATCTTGAAGCAATCAAGCAAATGATCAATGTACCCAATACAAAAAGAACCACATACGATCAATGTCAAAGCTCCAATCATGAATCGGGAACATAAATGATGACATCCATGATCTAACCATCTCCTCCTAGGAGATCACATGCACCATAACATATATATATAAATCATGGTCTGAAGAGAACATGTAATATGCCAAACTCTAATCTAGAATCAAGAGTGTACCATGACATTATAAAAAACACTCTAAACCAAGAATACTTATCTCCAATCACATTAAGATAATCATACCAATGATGCATCAACATCACTACCAATAACTCCCACTAAACCGTGGTACGAGCCACACATGGAATCATGACAACCATCCTCTCTATGAAGGCTATCTAGGTCTACACACACTCATCTACAATATTAGTAACATACAAGTTAAACCAAGATCTCCAAGCCAAGAAGATACCTACAACCACCAAACCATCATAAACATATCCATCACCACTAGTCCATCACTATCAAAAGCTCCCACTTAAAGTGTATAGCCAATGAATGTAACAAGCTATCATGACATTGTGATAACAATCTCCTAATGAATATCAACCAAGGAGTGCCCTAATACAATCAAAGAACTCAAATGCAACATGAGATCCTCAAAAAGAAAGCAAAGTAAACCATGATCCTCATATCAAGAAGATTAAACAACACAACTTGAATCAAGATCCAATCTAACACCATCAACAATGTATCTACATAAACCATCATGACATACCAAAGTCTCTAAAGCACAAGAAACATGCATGACACCATGATCACCACCAAATGTACCAACTCAACCCAATTGTGTCCACATATCTTCATATCATAGTCAACTACATAGGTCTCACATCATAACGGTACCTGGTAATACCATCTCACCTCCTCAAAATTACATCAAAACTAGCAAACCAAGTGACTAAACCAAGCCACCAAAATTGAAAATGCATCAACACTGAAATATCTATGGGCATAGACAACCCATGTCCAAGTCATAGGTACAACAAGTAAGTATAGACTACCTACAATGCTACACAACTTGTAGATACAATAATGAAGCATGCAAATCCAATCACACTGATATCCATTTCAAAAAGAGAATAATTTGAGATGTACAACTAATAATACAATTAATCCAACCCCAAATCTCCTAGATCCGACAATCCATAAGCTCATAGTATCACCATAGTCAAAGAAACCCATAAAAATCTTAGGATAGAATATCAACAAATAAATCATGTCAAAAAAACTCCAAGCATGATCCACTGTGTAGTGCTTTGAACAAGCTTTCCATCAACTATTTGAAGTCCAAAATTTGACTTCGTATGCACCCGATATTACCTCTTGAAGCTCAAATAGAACACCTGACTTCCACCAAGCAAAACACTATCAAAGTTCTACAAAATATGAAAAAATATCTAGCACCATAGTGTAGAGCTCTAAGTCACCTTTCCAATTATGAGTCCAAGAAGATCAAAAAAGGACCACCTCGGTGAAAATTATGCCCCTCGGAAGAAAATTTCCCAATTAGAGTATGAGGCAAAAAATACCACCAGTGGTGGCTCTCTTGTGGTGGGACGATGGCCCCACTTGACTGGCGCCATGACCCCTGGTGGTAGACCTGGAGTAATTATAAAATATAAATTATGTTTTCCATATTAAGAAGTTTTTTTGGGCTTTTATTTTTTCATCAAGCGGATTTAATATATAAGTGATGAAAATATAAAAAATTGAATTTTTTTTTAAAGGTTTGTGACTGGTGGTTTTGATTGGGCAATCCTGACTGGACTCTTCCACACAAAGACCACCCTACGGCTAAGCCACCAATGGTGGTACCCGCTAGTAGAGCTGACCACCCTGCATACGCAAGGTATCACTAGGTTGTTGGCCAAGTGGGAGGGGTCCACCCCTCCACTTAAAATATATATATATATATATATATATTTTTTAATTTAAATTTCTTTCAACCCTTTTTAACTTTGATTTTTTTTTTCATTTTTTTTTTTGTAGGATTAAAATACAGATGGATATTTTTTGACGGGTAGTATATATATTTTTTAATTTTTTGAGTAGAATGTTGACGACTGTACAACTGCAAAAAAGGGGCATTGTACAAAAAAAATTGTATTTTTTTCTAATAACCAAAATAGGGAAAATTATATATCAATATTCATCTCTCATCCAACCCAAATCCAACCATGAGGTCCATTTTGTCCCAGGAGGTCATTTGTGAAATTTCCCCCACACAACCCCAATTTGAATGCACAACCAAGAAACCCTATTTTCCCCTAATTTTTCACACCCTAAATCTGCAAACAACCCATCATAACAACAGACCCAAAACCCTTATATTTGTAATAAATAGTCGGCAAAACCTTCATATCTTGCGATGTCTTTCATTCTCTCATGCATTGCATAGATTCAAATTTAACCAACATTTTCTCAACCTAGAGTTATAACAAAAAATGTTCAACCATGAAAGCTTTGATACCACTTGTAAAGAAATTTGCAGCCATTGTATGACAATTTCCACATAACCCAAAAGAGATAACAATGCAAATAAGTGATTAGAATCCACATGCAAGAGAATAGACAACATACCCATCAAATATGACACAAGATATACCTTCAGAAAACCCTCAAGAGGGAAAATCCCAACCTCAAAAAGCAACCATACTCCATATTAATCAACCATGAAGCAAATACAAGATTTACAATGAATACTTCTAAAGCATCAAGCCCTCTAATGTGTTCCCATGTGTTTAAACATGAATCCACACATCCCATGCCATGCTTCACAAATGCACTCTCAAGAAGACTCAATAATAATAGTCAAACCATTTAGCCAACCTAAACCACTACACATGTGTTTGCTTTTATAGACACAAGCTCACACAAAATACAACTAGTGGTAAGGTGAAACCACGTACCACAAAACCATGTGAATACAAAACCACTAACCCCTTATCATATATTGGGTACTAAGACACCAAATTTTTTAATATTTCCCCAAAATTAAATAATAATACAACACAAGTGGACCCTAGATAATTATCTAGTGCGATTAACAACACCACCAAGGTGTATTACAACTAAATAATTATTTAATTACAATTTTATAATAAATCAATTTATACAATGGTGTACAACACCATATCCCAACAACCCTAATTATAATCCAAATTCTATCTCTATCACTAACCCTAACCCTAATATCAACCCTATATCTAACCCTAACCCTAACCCTAACCCTAATACTAACCCCATCTCTAATTCTAATTCTATCTCTATTACTAACTCTAATCTTAATCTTAACACTAACCCCAACCCCAACCCTAACCTAACCTTAACCATAATCCTAACTCTATCTCTAACCCTAATCATAATATTAACGTTAACCCCAACCTTAATCCTAATTATATTCTTAACCCTAACCATATCCCTAATATTAACATTAACCCTAATCCTAATCCTAATCTTAATACTAATTCTATCTCTAATCCTTACCTTAATCCTAGGCCTACTTCTACTCCTAATCCGTAATCATAACCCTAACCCTAATTCTATCTCTAACCCTAACTCTATCCTTGATCATAATTTTATCTATAATCCTCACCCTAACCCTAATATTAATGCTCCCCAACCCTAACTCTAACCCTAATTAATGTTTACCCCAACCCTAACCATAACCCTAATTTTGATCCTAACCCTAACCCTATCCATAATTCTATCTCTAATCCTCATCCTAAGCCTAACTCTACCCTTGCTCCTAATTCTATCTCCAATCCTAAACCTATCCCTAATGTTGATGCTAACCCCAATCGCAACCTAATGCTAACCCTAATCTCCTAATCCTAATTCTATCTCTAACTCTAATGCTAATATTAATGTTAGTCCCAACCCTAATCATAATTCTATACTTAACCCTAACCCTATCCCTAATGTTAATCCTATCCCTAATCTTAATCCTAACCTTAGCATTATTTCTATCTCAAATCCTAACCTTAATCCTAACCCTTACCATAACCCTAATTCTATCTTTAATGCTAACCCTAACCCTAACCCTACCCCTCATCCTAATCTTATCTATAATCCTAACACTAACCCTAATCTTAATGCTAACACAATTCCTAAATCTAATCCTTATTAATGTTGACCTCAACCCTAACCATAACCATAATCCTAATTTTGATCCTAATCCTAATCTTAATCCTATTCGTAATTCTATCTCTAACCCTAATCCTAATCCTAACTCTACCCTTGCTCCTAATTTTATCTCTAACTCTAATCCTAATATTAATGTTAACATCAACCCTAATCATAATTATATGTAACCCTATCCCTAATTCTAATCCTAACTCTACCCTTGCTCCTAATTCTATCTCTAATCCTAAAACTATCCCTAATCTCGATGCTAACCCCAATCCCAACCCTAATCCTAATCATAATCCAATAATCCTAATTCTATCTCTAACTCTAATCCTAATATTAACATTAATCTCAAACACTAACCCTAAACCTAACCCTAACCCTAAATCTAACCCTCACCCTATTCATAATGTTAACTCAAACACTACCCTTAACACTAACGCTAATTCTAACCCTAATCTTAATAATTTTATGTCTTCATGGTTACGCTGTGAATGCTTCTAGCATATATATATATATATAGAAAATATGTTGAGAGAGATTCTTTTGGAAGTCTTAATGTTTGATCAATATCTTAAATAAAAATCCAATAGTCCCTTGATAAGAATATCTCTTGACATATTTTTTATATATTATGATAAGACAATCTTAAATCCAAGCTGTGTAATAAAATCCTTTCAAGATTGTTGGGGGATTTGGAAAAGTCGATGACTAAATGATGCAAGTAAAAATAAAAATACAACGAATGAAAATATTTCAACGGAACCATTATGTAATGAAATGAAAAGTAGTGGAAAGCAAGTGTATCATGCATGGTAACCCCACCTTTCACTCTTCCAAATAACAACAAAATAAATCTTATTGCCTAGCTAGCCAATCTTTCTACATAATGTAAGGGAAAAGACTCACTTCAGCTTTTCTATTTCTTTTTGGTTAAAAATATGCCACTCAAATTTTCATGTCACCGATGCTTCTGATTCAGATGGGGGGATGATGATTGTATTTGTAGGAAGCTTCCTAGAAGCACTATCTAACCCACTAATAATAATGTACTGTCAATGTAATCAACATGATGAAACTAATGGGCTAGGAAGATTATTTTTTAGGAAGTTGTCTAAAAGCACTACAACCTAATCCAATAATAACAACGTACTATCTATGTAGTCAGTAGCATGAAAATATTGGGATAGGAGGATTTCCTTTTAAGAAGTTGTCTAAAAGCATGACAATCTAACTCACTAGTAATATGATACTGTCTATGCAATCAACAAAATGAAACTAATGAAACAAAAGGATTGCCTTTTAAGAAGTTGCCTGGAAACACTACAACCTAACCCACTAGTAAAAACTAACCCAACCCCGAGTGAAGCTAGCCTAACACACTATAAATGTTAGGAAAAAGGTGTGTTGTACACCTTGCATAATATGTTTAATGTAATTATTCTTGGGGCCACTTTATGTTGCATGTAACATTTGGACATAAATTAAGTTGCTAAAATGTAATTATTTAATATTGGGAAAAATAAATAAATAAAGTACCCAATATTAAATAAGGGAACATGGTTTTGTAATCTCATGGTTTTAGTCACATGGTTTTGTGTAATACCACTTAGTGGTTTTGTGGGAGCTTTCCTCTATAAAAGCAACCACACAGGTAGTTATTGTAAGATGCAATTTTGCATGTTAGCTCTGGATAGCATTTGTGAGGGTTTGAAGCATGGCACAAGATGTGTGGTTGCATGCTTGTTCACATGTATTGCTTGGAGAGGGCTTGTTGCTTCAATGGTGTTCATGGAGACTTTGAAGATGTATTATAATCTTTATTGCTGAATAATACTTGAGAGATGGATGTTTTTGGAGGCTAGGTTTTTTCCCTCTTAAGGATTTTCCTAGGGTATATCTTGTGTCATATTTTCATGGGTATGTTGTCTATTCTCTTGCATGTGGGTAAAAGTACAAAGTTGTGTCACACTTTTATAATGGAAATGGCCAACACTAATCTAATTTTTAAACTTAAATCACTAGAAAGTGGCATATATGATTTGAATTTTGAAATGATGTAAACTAATAAAATGTGTATATTTTAGTATGTTTTATGTTTGTATTTTTTTGAAAAAAGAAAAAAAATATTTGAATATAGTTTTTTATAAATTAACACTATAATTTAGTTGCTAATAAAATGTTGAAAAATGACATTACATGAGACATCAAGCTTTATATAGTAAATTTTATTTCTTTTCCTTCAAATTTTGTGTATATTTATAACTATAAACTTTAGGGCATGGATATTTTTTTTGTAATTTTAATAAATATATATTTTTAAATAAATATTTAAATGTATGTGAATTAAAACACAACTATTTCTAGTCGACGTCAACTTTTATATTAAATATTTATCTAAAATAGAAAACAATTTATGCTATCTTAATCTTGATTCTTTTCTCTAAGGAATCTTTTTTTTCTTTTTTTTTACTTAGGTTTTGTATTTTTCTTGGCATGATAATCAACCTAATATTTTTGTGCTGATAACCTACTTTTAGTAAAAAATAAAAATAAAATATAAATAATAATTGAATTATTAAAATAAATAAATATTTTAAAACTACACTTATGGTCTACAAAATGGTACTTTTACATTTTAAAAAAATATTATTTATATGAGTAGGAGTTGTTGAAATGTTAAAAATTTCAAATAATTGTGGTTTTTTAGTAAATTGGCCTCAAAGTGGTGCTATATATACATTTAGCCAACAATTTTAGTTCGAAAAGTTGCAAAAGTATTTAACTTATCTAGAATGAATCTTACTAGATTGTATGTTTGACGAAACTTGATTTTTAGTTATAAATGCTAAAATTCACTTGTGCTAATAAGTTGGCCAAAAGTGTGACAGCTTTGTACTTTTACCCAGGTGGATTTTGAATACTTAATTGCATAGATTTCTCTTATGGGTTATGTGGAAATTGTATTTAAATCGCTGCAAGTTTCCAATAAGTGGTATCAAAGCTTTGGTTGTGGTTGTATAACCCTTGGTTGAAAAAAATGTTATTTAAGTTTCAATTTATGCATTGCATGTGAGAATCAAAGACATGCAAGATATGAGGACTTTGTAGGTTGTTTATTATAGTTTTGAGGGTTTTGGGTTTGTTGTTTTGATGGGTTGTTTACAGATTTGGGGTGAGAGAAATTTTGGGTGAAATAAGTTTTTTGGTTTTGTATTCAAATGGGGGTTTTGGAGGTGAGCTTTCATAAATGATCTACTGGCCCAAAATAAACCTCACGATTGGATCCAAGTTGGTCGAGAGATGAATTTTGATATATAATTTTCCCTATTTTGGTTACTAAAAAAAATGCAATTTTTTTGGTAAAAACCCCTTTCTTATAGTCATACGGTTGTGTATATTTTATTTAGAAAAATAAAATAAAATCTTGTCATTGAAAAATTTGTCATGCAAAGTAAAAAAAAAAAAATCAAATAGGGGCGATTGAAAAGTTTGATTGGAATTTTCTTTCTGAAAAAATAAAATTATAAAATAAATGTTTGGTGGGGGGTCGGACCCCCACACCCGCCTGTTCTTGCCTGCAGTACTGCCATCGGTAGTACGTTGTTGGCAAGGCCATACGGCATGCACCATTGGAACTACCAGTCAGTGGCCTACCAACCGGCAGGACAACTGCCGACGGAGCTCCTACAAATGCCCACCAAAAACCTTTAAAACGTTTTCAAAATTTTAAATTAATTTTTTTATTATAATTTTTTTTCCGTCATTTATAGAGTCTGTCAGAAATTTCTTATAAAGGGGGCCAATGCATTTTTAAATGATATGAAATTTAAATGAATTTAATTCTCATTTCAGTTTTTCCACCTTACCACTACCAGCTAAGCGCATCACCCAACCACTAGGGGTGGCTAAATTTTTTTTTCCTGAGGTGCAAGCTAGTGTTTTACTTCGAAGGGGCATAACTTTTTCCTAGTATGTCAAAATTTTGACTTCTTGGACTTGTTGGAAAGATGACTTAGAGCTCTAAACTATAGTGCTAGAAATTTTTTCAAATTTTTCAGTTTCAAAATTTTTTTTCCTGGTGGAAGTCAGGTGTTTATTTTGAGCTTCGAGAGGTGATATCAGGTGCATACGAAGTCAGATTTTGGACTTTGAATAGTCAATGAAGATATTGTTTAGAGCAATACACAATGAATCAAGTTTAGAGATATTTTGGCATGGTTTATTTGCTATTTTATTTATCTAAGTTTTTTATGGGTTACTTTGACTATGGTGATACTATGAGTTTATGGATGATCGGATCTTGGAGATTTGATGTTGGATTCATTGTATGCTCAATTGTAAATCTCAGATTATTCTCTCATTTGACATGGTTATCAGTATATATTTTGGATTTGTATGTTTCATTGTTGTATCTACAAGTTATGCAATGTTGTAGGTGGTCTATACTTACATGTTGCATTTATTACTTGGACATGGGTTGTCTTTGTCGATAAATATTTCAGTGTTGATGCATGTTCAATTTTGGTGGCTTGGTTTAGTCACTTGGTTTCCTAGTTTTTTTGTCATGTTGAGGAGGTGAGATGGTATTATCAGGTACAATCATGATGTGAGACCTATGTAGTTGACTATGTTATGCAGATATGTGGACACAATTGGATTGTTAGTTGTTGGTACATTTGTTGGTAATCATGGTGTCATGGATGTTTCTTTTTCTTTAGATACTTTGGCATGTCATGATGGTTTATGCAGGTGCATTGTTGGTGGTGTTGGATTGGTTCATGTTTCAAGTTGTGGTGGTGTATCTTCGTGGTATGAGGATCATGGTTTTACTTTTCCTTTTGGGAGCTCTTGTTATATTTGAGTTCTTTGATTATGTGAGGGAATTTGGTTGATCTTCATGAGGAGTTTGTTATCATGATGTCATGGATAGCTTGATTACACTTTTTAGTGGGAGCTTTTGATAGTGATGGATTGGCAGTGTTGGATATGTTTATGTTGGTTTGGAAGTTGTAGGTATTTTCTTGGCTTGGAGATTTTGGTTCTACTTGTTATGTTATTGGAATTTTAATTGTGTGTGTATACCTGGATGATCTTCATGGAGAGGATGGTAGTCACAATGCCATGTGTGACTTGGTATCACAGTTCAGTGGGAGTTGTTGGCAGTGATGTGGATTCACCATTTGATGGTGGATGGTCTTTTGCAATGATTGTTGGTGTCATGGATGGACTCTTAGATTCTACTAAATTATGTAGTGATGGTTCATTGGCATCTTTGGTTTCATTGACAGGGGATGGTTTGATATTGATTTCATATGTTGTTTCTTGGTTAGAGTGTTGTGGTATTATGGACCATGGTTTAGTCTTTATTACGTGTTAGATTTTTGGCATGGTATTTGTTCTCTTGAGACCAGGATGTATGAATTGTTGTATGAGATCTCCTAGTATGAGATGGTTAGATCATGTTGTCATGTTTAGCTTCATGATTCATTATTAGAGCTTTGACATTGATCTTGTTTGGTTCTCTTGGTATTGGGTACATCTATCATAAATGCATGATTACTTCATGATGGTGCTATGTTGCATTTGGAGTTTGGCATGGATTGGTTGGTTATAGGTACTCATGGATACTTGGAGACATAGGTGAGGCTTGAGTTCTATTATGGTAAGAGACATGTGTTGAGATGGTTACTCTTAATGAGATTTCAACAGGAAGTTTGAGGAGCCTACACCTTGGTTGGACTTGAGTTCAACATGGACCTATGAGGAGAGTGTTCTTGGATGAGTCATGATGACTTGGATATCTTGGAGGAGCATTCCCATTCCCCACTCTTGGTCTTCTCGGTGGTTTCACTTGAAAGGTATTGCTCATTGTTACTTTCAGGTGCTTTATGTTTTATGCTTTATTTTCTCATGCATTTGGATCTTGAGCTATTGATATATGGTTTTGGAGGGTTCATATGAGGAGTGTTGGCATTTTTATCTCCTTATCCATTGTGTTTGCATTCATTGATGTTGAGTTTAGGAGATGTTTTGGGCTTATTTCCTTCACTGGGAATGGATTTAGTTTGATCTTCTTTGGTTATGAGAGGCTTACATCCATGTTGATTACATGATTCATATGTTATGTTTGATCTTGGTGATTGAACGGTTGGGTGTTTTCATGGCTTTTCTTTTGGGGTGTTGTGGAGATCATATTTGACACAATTGGCATTGAGAGCTGTATGTAGGAGATTTTTCTACAGGTATATGATTTATAGGTTTGCATATCATTGTGGATGATTCCTTAGTACTACATGATGTAGTTTACACTTTCTATATGATGTTATTGGTAGACTTGGGGGTGTGTGCAAGAAGTTGAGTCCACTTTTTGGCCAAAAAGTGGAAGTGTTTTCCCTGAATTTCAGTATTTGACATATTTGACCTTAAAATTTGAAGCACTTATAGATGAAATCTTTAAAAAAGTCACTAATCATAAAATGTAGTGCTCAGAGTCTAGTTTTCAAATATGTAATTTATTTCAATACCCAGATTGTACAAATTGAGTTTTAATAGGCATTTCTAAAAACCACTATTTAAAAGTCTTTTTTTTTTACCATACCATGCACGTGTACGACATCCATATTTTGACTTAAATTATCGTATTTTTCTAAATCCTTTTGGAAAAAGTTTTATGACTCACTGAAGCTTGCTCTTGATTTTTTTTTTGTAATTTTTTATTGATTTTTTTTTTTTGTTAATTTTTGTTGAGTAGATTTATGTTTTGAAAAATGGTCATATGCATTTATGCATAAGATGAGCTAAACTTATCATTTTCTGATTTTTTTTCAAATTAGAAAGAATTGTCTGAAGTTTGCTCTCATTGAAATCCATTTAATCAAAGAATATTTATGTTCGTCAAGATTATTCAAAATGAAGTAAAAAAAATGCGATATTTAAAGTTTATGGACCAATTTTATTAGAAATTAATTGAAAAATAGAAAAAAATAATTCAATTTAAAAAAAAATTATAAATTGATCTACATTCATTTCATTTAAAATGGGTTTGGTAATTAAGAAATTTTACAAAAGATGGGTGTATACATATGTCCAAAGTCGGTATTTTTCTTTGACATTGTTAGGGCCTTCAACTTGCAGGTCAAACCAAGTTGAAGGCCTAGGTTTGGACTTCCAATGCTTTTCCCGAACCAAAAACCTTGGCAAAAATCCACCCACGATGCAAAACAAAATTCAAATTTTAAAAAACGGGATCCCGATTAA
>VDFB02169344.1:0-23685 GCA_007258455.2 Sequoia sempervirens
AAATAAACTTCGTCTCCGGCGTGAATGTTTTGCTGAGCTTCTTGATCACAGCTTGTCTGGAGGCACCATTGTCTTTTCCGGTTGTCCTCGCTTCAGCCATCTGCAACATAACAAACATTTCATCAGCAATTAAATTTAAATTTAATGATACATGATATAGGGGCTGCAGTTGAATTCTAGAAGCTGCAATATCTTTCGTGTTTGCAAACCTCAGCTTCTTCTCTTGAATGTATTCGAATTCCGACACTTAGAACGGATTTCTTGATGACTTCACTCTACAACCAGCAATCAGCAATTTTAATTTCTATGTCTCAACTATTTCACTCAATACAAGGCGTCCCACAGGCAACTTCAACTAAGCTCAACGAATCAGATTTCAAACTTCAATGCCAGCAAGGCCGTACTTTTCAATCTTTCAGCAATGGCGTACCTTTTCAAGCAACTTCAAATTGCAGCAAACACCTCCTTAGTCAGCAATGGCGTACCTTCCTCAAGCCTCTAGCAACCTCAGCAAGGACGTCCTTCAAATGGCAACTCTCAAGCCTCAAGACGTCTTCTTCAACAAGTTCAACCTCTCAGCAAAATTCAAACCTCTCCAAGCTCACTTTGCCTTAGCAAATTCGCCTTTTCCAGTTGTGAAAGTGAGTGAAAAGCTTCTCCATTTTATAGCTAAAATTCGAATTCTAGAAGAAGTTAATTTTAGCCAGTGCCATTAAACTCCACTACTCCACTTCAAGAATTCGAATTTTCCCTCTCTGGTGCTTCTGACACTTGTCTCCAGTCGTCGGGAATATTATTCTTCTAGAAACTTGACTTTGACTGGCGCCTTTGAATTTGTTTCGAAAATTAAATTTAAATTCACCATTTTGAATCCACCAGCCGGAACTCTGTCACTTGAATTCGAAATTTTATCTTCATCATCTGCTCTGGAAAATTCATCCTTGAAGAATTTAAACAAACTTATCTAGGCAACTCCTTTCAGATTCATCATTCGAAGAAAATTCATTTTGAAAACTTATTTTATTTACGTTTGCCTTAGAAAATTTAAAATTCTCCCTTAGGAAAATTCATAACTCAAGCACTGATTAAATTCTCACTGGAAAAGTGTCGGCGAAGCTTGAAAGATTTAGAAATCCATTCATCATCACGAACGTCCAGTACCCAGAAGCAAATTTTCGTTAGAACACCTCGAATCCATGGGTACCCAACGAACGGGTTCATTTAATTTTTCGAATTTTGAACCTTAGAAAAATATCGTTTCCATCATTGTAAACTCGTTCTTCGCCTGTGATCACTCTGTGTTGCTCTGACCTCTCGAAAAAAATTTGAAGAACTTGAATTATCATCGTCTCTGAATTCATCACTGAGAAAAGTTGCTCGCCTCGGAAAATTTTATCAATTGAGTTCTAGGCATATTTTCCAAGGAAAATAAATTTTCCTTAGAAAATATTTAAATCATCTTTGTATTTTTGAAAACTTGCTTTAGAAAAATTTTTATTGCCAGTGGAGAGGAATTTCCTATCAACTTCATTTGGAACATTTTATTCATTCCCGGCACGCCTTGTACATTTTATTCTCACTTCATCCCGTATCACTTCACACTTGGAAAATATTCATTAAAAGTCCAACGCCTTAGAGAATTTTCAACACTTAGCAAATATTTTATTTTCTCCCCTGAGGCGCCTAGCACACTTCATTTTATTCTCAACGCCTTGAAATGCCTTTGAAAAATTTTCCAACACCTTATAACTCCCTTGCTCTAGGCGCACACTTTACCTAGCATTTTATTCCACACCTTGGAATATTTTCTAACACTTACCACTTCCAACGCCTTAGGAAAAAAAAAAAATCTCCAACACCTATAACCTTAGGCGCATATCACACTTTGAGAGGATATTTAAAAAAAATCACGCCACACATACCTTGATCACTTTGAACGCCTAACCTACCACCTTGCCTTCACCACCCTTGGCGCATTCTTAGTGTGGAGGGGAATAACGCCTATCTTTTACTACCTTTTCACCACGCTTTGGCAAAATTTTCATCCTATTTACCACCTTTATTTACCACTTACAATCCAAACATGGGCGCATTTGATCCTAGCAAGAGGATGACTCTTCGCCTTCTAACTTTTGTCTTGACATGCACAAGTTTGGGCGCATTTTAGCCCTGGAGGAGGATAAGAATGTTTGACCTTGTTGACCCTCTCCTACTTTGGGCGCATTTTCATGTAGCTGATGGATGAAGCTTCTCCAACGTCCTTGGGTGACTCTTCAACTCCCATGTTTTGTCTTCACATGGCCTTGTTTGGGCGCATTTTGCCCCTTGAGGAGGATGAAAAACTTTGACTTTCTTGTTGACTCCTACCTTGGGCGCATTTTCATGCTTGTGAAGGATGGGCGCATTTGGAGGGGTGAGGAGGATTTTTATACTTAGAAAATTTTTCAACTTTCCTTCTTTCATTTTGGGCGCATTTTGCCCCTGCTGCAGGATAAAAACTTTGACTTCTTTGACTTTCCTGCCTTGGGCGCATTTTGCCCCTGAGCAGGACGAACTCACACTTAGAAATTTTTTTTATGTCTCTAGCTGAGATGGGCGCATTTTGATATGCCTGCTGGACGAGACTCCAGACTTAGACAAATTTTTATCATCCTTGCCAGCTTGAGTGCCCTGCTATTTATAGTAAGCTCTCTGAATTTGTACCTTTGAAGCTCGGAATGGCCTGAAATTTTAAACATAGCATCCTCATGCCTTTATCAACTTGCCGGCACTGCAACTTTTAGTCACCCTGCTATTTATAGCCTGTTTTTGAAGGTGGCTTACTATAAATAGTAAGCTCTTGATTCTGATAGCTCCCAAACTCCGATCGACGTGAAATTTGAATGCGGCGATCCTCACCACGTGACTTGCTGGCTGACACTGACGCATGCAGCTGATTTACTATTTTATACGTTTCCAATTTGACTTACTATAAGCCGTGAAATTACTCGGATTGACTTGAAATTTCACCGGCGGATAACCCTGAGAGCGGCCCGTCAGCGATGGTTTACATCGATTTTGAAGATTTTGACTTTTGATGCTATTTTTTAGGCTCGTGGAAACCTAATTTGCATTGCATGCGCATTAATCAAAGATCTCCGTTTGCTCCTCGTTCTGCGAGCATGCGGTATTTCGTGATCTGGCTGGCAGAGGCGGTAGGAATACGCTAAAATAGCAAGTTCCCTTCGCGAGGTGAGAATCCTCATTTGCATGTCACACCATGTGAAGCTCGAAAAACCATCGGGGAACCACGACGTACTGCGAAGGCTGACATACAGGCCTAAAATAGCCTCGGAAGGCTGAATCCTGAAAGTGGTCATCTCGGCTTGCATGTTACATCGTCGCGAAGGTCCCGAAAAACCCAGAAGGAATATCCGGACATGCAAAGAAAATCTCTGCATCTGGACCCTGAAATTAGTCCTGGAAGCCGGACTGCTAAAAATAGTAAGTCGTCCGTTTTTGCTCAAATTTGGCATGCAAGCAGTCTGATATACTCTGAATACAGTGTGATGATCGGAATTTCAAAATAGCTGACAAATTGCCCTGAATAGCAGACTTACTAAAAATAGTAAGTACCTTGGAATCTGGTGAGACTTTGCTAGAAGCCTGCTGGATGTCTGCTGACAACAACGTTAAATTCAATTTTCAATTTTCTCGCTTTACTTGACCTTGAATTGACCAAAAATGATGAAACCCTAATTTTAAACTTGGCCAATATTTTCATGTTTAAGCTCAAAGACGACACAACCCCCGGAAGACGGACACCAGAAAGGAGACAGAGCGAGAAAGAGAGGAAAAACCCAAGCCAAAAGACCGGAACGGAGCAAAAATTAGGGGGTCCCCATCTTGAATGGGGCGATGTGTGAAAAGGTCACAACAGTACTATATCCCAAACATCGTTCTTGAGAATAGATTGATACTCTTCAGCCATAGCATCTCTCCATACTTGCTGACTTGAAGCTTCCTCAGCACTGGAAGGATTAGATTCAATCATTTGACTCATCAATTCAACATAGCTTGAAAACTTTTGTGGCCTTTTACTTTCTCTAAATGTTCCTCTAGGGGCTGCTAACTTTTTTGCCTCCTGCATTGTTTGCCTAGCCCATAGAGGTCTCTTTCAGCCTATGACAATATCTCTCGGCCCATCAATTGGTTCCAAGGGCTCAACTGGATCACCATCTTCTTCTGGTTCAATTGACTCCCTTTGAATCTCAGGAGTATGATCAACTTCCATGTCCTGAGGAGTCTCTTGATCTTCATTATCTATCTCCATGTATGAGCCTTTAGATGTCTTGAATGCAACATCTTCTTCAAATGTAACATCCTTGCTGATCTCTATTAGTTTCTGACCTGGAATGTAAACTCTGTAGGCTTTTGAAGACTCACTGTAGCCCACAAATATTCCCTTCTTGCCAGATGGTTCCAATTTTGTCCTTTTATCTTTAGGCACATGAACATACACAGGACAACCAAAGATTCTCAAATGACTTACTTCTGGTTTCATACCCGTAAAAGCTTCTTCAGGAGTCATGTTCTCCAAGATACGATGAGGGCTCCGATTCTGAACATACACAACTGTCCTAGACGCCTCGGCCCAAAGGAAGGTTTGCAAATCTTGATGATGAATCATGGCTTTAGTTGCTTCTACAATAGATCTGTTCTTCCTTTCTGCTACACTGTTTTGTTGTGGATTGTAGGGAACACAAAAATCCCTCTTAATTCCTACTTCAACACAAAAGTTACGAAAGCTTCCAGAGATGTATTCTCCTTTGTTGTTAGATCTCAGAACCTTGATCCTCTTCCCGGACAAGTTCTCTACTTGAGGTTTAAATTCCTTGAGTCTCTCAAGTACTTCCTTAGATTCTTTAGTCTTTAAGAAATAAATCCAAGTCTTTCTAGAGTAGTCATCAATGAAAATTATATAATACAAGAAACCACTCAAAGAAGCAACAGACATTGGACCACACAAATCAGAATGAACAAGATCTAAAATGCATTTAGATCTACTTTCACTATTAGGAAAAGGTCCTTTAGTATTCTTACCCAAAGCGCATCCTCGGCAAGTACCTTCATGCTCCTGGCTGAGTTTAGGAAGGCCTGCGACCATCTTCTCCATGGTTGGAAGTGCTCTGAAGTGGAGGTGAGCAAGTCTTCTATGCCAAAGTTCACATGAACTTGATGAATCATGCAACAAAGCCTGTAGTGGACGAGTGCAAAGTCTGTAGAGACATTCTTGTCGAACACCAATCACTCGGGCTGTCTTGATGTTGTAGTTCTTCGTCCATGCAAGAACTTTTCCTTCGGAGAATGCAACTTGATATCCCTTATCCTCCAAGGCTGAGATAGAAACAAGGTTCCGCTTGATGCCTGGTAGAAATAGCACATCACTCAACTATAAGGAGATGCCGGAATCTAAGTGAAGAGAGGAGGTCCCAACACCTTTCACAGAATAACATGCATCATCTCCAATTATGACTTGAACACTTGTATCTCTCTCCACCAAATCTGAAAGATGTTCTCTAAATCCAATAATGTGACGAGAGGCGCCACTATCAATCAACCATGTGTTGCTATCCATTGGAACATTGCTTGATAAGGCAGAATAGAAAAGAAATCCACTTGACCCTTCTGAGGAGAGATCTCGCCCACATCCGCAATTGAAGCATGTTGCTTAGGTCTGGTTGGACAATTTTTTGCATAGTGACCAAACTTGTCACAGCTGAAGCATTGTATGCGAGAGATGTCCTTCTTCTTCTTAGATGCAGGGGCACCATCTGATCTTTTATCTCTATTCCTCTTGAAGTTGCCTTTCTTCCCTTCTCTTCCTTTCTTCTTCGAAGATTGAGCGGCAAGTACATGAATGTCTTCATTTGTAGAACTTTGCCCATTGCCTCTCGCAGCCAATCTTGATTCTTCTTGGATGCAATCTGCCCTCAAGCAATCAAACTTAGGTAGTTTTGATCTCCCACTGATACCTTGGATAAATGGCTCCCAAGATTGAGGAAGACCATTAAGCGCCAACATAACCAAATCCTTATCATCAACCATATGCCCAATGGTAGAGAGCTGATCTCTCAACTCGGTGATCTTCATGAAGGAGATGACAGGATCTCCTTTTTCCATTTTAACATGATGAAGTTGTTGCCTCAATGCAAGAGCTCTGCTTTTATTGTTGATCTTATACATTTCCTCCAAGGTCTTGAACATTTCCCTTGTTGTCTTCAACTTGGAGATGACCAGCACAAGGTGATCCTTCACGGAGTCTACCAAAATCTTCTTTGCCTTAGTGCAATTCTTCTTCCATTGAGACTTCTCATTCTCATTGGAAGGTTCTGGAATTTCGCTCTCCACGAACTCAACAATCTCATTTTCTTCCAATGCAAGCATTACTCTAAACTTCCAAGATGTGAAATTGGAAGCACTTTCAAGCCTATCTTCAATCTTGAGCCCATTCACCATTTTCGAAGATAAGATAGATGCAAGAAGATGAGAACAAGAGTGGATGATAGTGCTGCTCATATAAATTTGATCACGATCTTTCTTAAACCCGCTCTGATACCATGTTAGTTTTTATGATCGGATATTAATAAGCAGATTTTAATTCAAATTCAAACAAATAGACACAGCATATACCCTAGGAAAACCCTCCACTTGAGGGAGAAAAACCCAGCAACAATATATCACTTATATATTGAATATGAAACAATAATCTCCTTTACAATGAGGCCGATTATGAGGCCAAACAACAACACCACAACTTGATGCAAACACAGAATAATATATTACTGCTTGTTGTTGTTAATATCGATCTCTCTTAGTGATAAGCTCGGCCTCCTTCAAGACTACGATCTGCACTTGATATGTTCGCACTTGAATACACGCGAACTATGAACTGGATGAATACGGAATGAATGAATGTGATGAACAAATGAGCAACTCGTATATATACACAAGGGAGAGATCGCGTCCCTTCAAAAGCATCATGTCGGCCTTGATAAAAAAACGATGTGACTCCAAGATAGGTGGTGGATGAGAGAAGTCGGCCTCAAGAGAGATTAATTAAATATTAAATAATATTCAAGGTGAAGCGCCCCTTCACCAATCGATATCACAATAAATTAAATAGCTGATAGGCTATCATTTAATTTATTCTTTAACACAAGGAGATCAGGGCTGGAAGAGAAGCCCGACGCTGCTCTAACGTCAACAAGAAAATGGCCATCTCTGGAGTAAAAGAAGCACATTTTGAAAGAGGCGCCCTTGATTTTGACTCATCAAATGTTGAAATTTGATTAAGTATTTTCCTGAACCTATTGTGTGGAATGGAGTCAGCTCCGCATTCAGCTAGTTATCTAGTCCTGGAACTTTGCTGAGCAGAAGTTACGAGGGAGTCAAGTTTACCTTCGTAAGGAATAAAATTGATGAAGTCTGAGAATAAGCGCAACTTTTGCAAAGGGCGCTTGGTTTTTTGAGGTCTCTGATCTTAGTTTTATGGATTGCAGTCTCAAGGAGTGTTTTGATTAGAGTTGGTCCTGCTCTACAACGCAACTGTCAGCCAATTGATTGGCGATGGCAGTCAATCAGAGTCAGTGCTTGAATAGAGGCTCTTGTGAGAGTTGAAAATCCAAATTTTCATTTAAAATGACTAAGTCTGGAAAGTCGCCTAAAGTCAAAGGTTGAATTTTTGAACTCAAGTTGAAGAGGCGCCCATGAAACGTGGGACTACAAATATTATTTTAATATTTAAATATTCGACTTTGAGGGGGATTATTTTAGTTACTATTTTTACCATGCATGTTCAGTTAACTGAATTGCATGGTGAGTTAACTGGATTAATTAAAGGTGGTGCCCTTTTTTAACATTCAGTTACCTTTTTCAAAGCCCCAATTAGATGAGTCGGATTATTTTGTGGTCCAATCATGATTAAATATAATATTTTTTGAGGTGGCGCCTATTTGCATGAGGATGGTACGATTTTAGACTTCAATTATTTTTATTTAAGTCATATTTCGCCATTATTTCTTCATACCAAGTTCAAGTGAAGGCGGATTTTCAAGAGTATAGAAGATCTGAGGGTGATTTCAATTCAATTTCTTAGCATCAGATTCAATGTGTTTAGAAGATCATTTTTCCAGAGTTAGAATTTTCATTGCATGCAAGTGTCGACGAATTTCGGTCAAGCATAGGCGATTTTCTTCAGAAGCAGAATTCGAACTTCTATCTTCTATCTAATTTCTTCTATTCTCATCTTAGATTTCCTCTCATGTTGAGGAAAACGGCAAAATATTCAGAATCTGAGCTTCTGGGTTCACATATTTCAGCATTTACATCAAAACCCACATCTTAGCTTTTTCTGAGAAAATTGCCCCGCAGCCTTCATTCTGAAGCTCTGTGCTTTTTTCCGAAAATTTCTTTGCATGTGGGCCAAGAACACATCTTTTTCAAAATTGAGTCATCTAGGTTTGTTTAGAATTTCGTTGTGCACAAAACCCATGTTCCAGATTTTCACGAAAAAATTGCCCTCCGGGAAGCTCTAAAACCCCTACAGTTCTCAATTGAAATGCTCTTACATGTCAAGCTAAACGGCGTTTTTTCGCAATTCTGACATCGTGGGTTGTCTTAAAATCTTTTTTCTGGACAAAACCCACGTCTCAGAATTTTTTGTGAAAATTACCATTTGACAAGTTTGAGTCTTTTTAGCTTTTCGGAGAAAGTTGTCAGAACATAATCATGTTTACAGTCAACAGGCGAGTTTTTCAAAATGTTATTCACTTAGAGTAAATTCAAGACCAAATCAGTCTTAATTCATGATTTCATCAGAACAGCTGACAATGAAGATCAAGTGCATTCGGGGGTTGATTCAGACAATTTGACAGGCGTAGATGCTCACAGTCCACATGGTTTCATACCTCATATCGTTGATAGTCTTCAAAGGCCAGTTTAGAGGGTTGGACACCGTTGGAATTCTTTGTGTGCAGCGAGTTCATGTGTATTTCTCGCAACCAGAGTGTTCGCGGTCAAGCTTCGTGGTTTCATCATGCAACACTCTTTCATGGAGAAAAATCAAGAAAAGCGTTAGAAGCGTCAAGCTGCAAAAGGAACAAAGATCATCACTCCATTTACGGAGCCACCAAAGTCACTTAGATCCTGTACCATTATCTTTGTGAAGATGGTACCTACGCTGATCTCGAGGCTGTGCAAACTGGGTTTCAAAAGCTTGTTCGTGATATCTTCATGGTGAGCCTATGGCGGCCAAGTTGGATCACTTCTCAATAATGACAACTTGTTTCAAATAAGGCAACTGAAGAAGTCAAAATATGCATGGGAGCGATCAGGGATGGTGACAGAGAGTTGAGTAGGCAGATTATCATTGTGGACAGCGTGAAAGTCCCAGAGGAGAAGGCAATCAACCAGTTTCTGGACGACCCTAATAACCTGGAGTGATCAGTCAATTGGAACCTGCAGTTATTTTCGAGGATAGAGTTAGGAGCAGCAGTTAACTCGACTTTCAGTCTTGAGTTCTTCTTGCTGATTTCATGCATGCACATCTCTTCCTTGGGATTATCTTCGCAAGAGTTAGACTTTCATTTAGGGTTTTCATTAACTAATGGTAGTTTTCCAGTTAACTTGCTTTCAATAAGGACGTGCATGCTTGCACATTGTCCATTTAGATTAGATGTTTCGGTTAATTGATGGTAGTTTTCCAGTTAACTATATAATTTTTTTTATTAGGGTTTGGCAATAAAATCTTGCATGTTTGCAAGATTGTAGTTGACTCAAGGTGATTTTAGGGTTCCCTACACCTTTTGATGTCTATAAATAAGAGCTTTCAACTCATTTGTAAATAACTTTTGCACGAGAGAGTAATATATGTTGTGCCCACCTTGCTTGTAATATTGTTTATTCTGTATCTGTTCACAAGTATTTATTATGATGATGAATTGTTATGCCACTCAGGTTTCCTGTTGTTATTATGGTGAATGCTTATCTTAGTTAAATATAGTGGCTAGTTTGATCGTAAATTGTATGCGTGTTTCGTCTATGCAATTTTCTGTCCTAGTTAGCTATCCTTTATGTTCTGTTTGTAATAAGCCTATTTAGAAGAGCAAATAGTTGCGCCCACCTTGCCTTCACATTGTAAATTTGTACCTAAAGCTTATCGTTTGATGTGTGTGCCAATAAACTTATTCAGTCTAGCAAATAGTTGCGCCCACCTTTCCTTCATGTTGTAAAGTTGTACCTAGTTTATCGTATACGATCATTCCCGCTCTGTTTCCTCATGCTCTGATTTCTTGAGGAGATTGGATAGTATAAGCTAGTTAGTTTTGAGTTGTAGTTAAGATTTGCAAAACCAAAAAATCCTTGGTTGCAATGTTCGTGGTTTTTCTTAACCTTGTGCCTCTTTCAGCTGAGACAAAAAGATAGGAATTAGTTTAGTTTATTTTTTTCAAGCATTTGTCCGCACAACGAGGGAGCTTCCCCTCCTAATTTGAAGAGCACTCATTGTGTAGTGTGCATAGCTGTTTGTACCAATTTGCACTCCAGAGGTGCTAATTGTTACGCCAACACAGCACTTCCTAAAGGGGAGAGATCAAGGGTGATGACTATTCAGAAGGGTACCAACAATTGAAGGGGTGCATTGTTAAATATTTAAGGAGACTCATAGTCATCAAAAGGGAATATGGAGGAGGAAGATAAAAAAAGTAGAAAAGGAGAGATATCCCCTAACGCAAAGGATGGAAAGATTCATTATTTTGCTAGGGACGGGACATCATGGTAGAAAAGACAAAGGTAATCCTAACGCATACAGGTGATTTGGTAGAAAGAACAAAATACAACCAAGCCAAATTGGGTCTTCTTTGGGTTTGCGATTTATGCTTCAGGCTTGGTGTAAAGACAAAGACGCAGCCTCTAAGTATTTCTGGTGATATTTAATTCAATGGTTGATGCTTGTCAGATAAGACAAAGTATTTAAGCATGGTATATGAACATTCAGTGATGACTATTCAGAAGGGTACCAACGATTGAAGCGTGCATTGTTAAATATTAAAGGAGACTCATAGTCATCAAAAGGAATATGGAGGAGAAGATAAAAAAGTAGAAAAGGAGAGATATCCCCAACTAAAGGGATGGAAAGATTCATCATTTGCTAGGACCTGACATCATGGCAGAAAAGACAAAGGTAATCCTAACGATACAGCTGGTGATTTGGTAGAAAGTACAAAATACAAATCAAGCCAAATTGGGTCTTCTTTGGGTTTGCGATTTATGCTTCGGGCTTGGTGTAAAGACAAAGATGCAGCCTCTTAAGTATTTCTGGTGATATTTAATTCAATGGTTGATGCTTGTCAGATAAGACAAAGTATTTAAGCATGGTATATGAACATTCAGTGATGACTATTCAGAAGGGTACCAACGATTGAAGGGGTGCATTGTTAAATATTTAAGGAGACTCATAGTCATCAAAAGGGAATATGGAGGAGGAAGATAAAAAAAGTAGAAAAGGAGAGATATCCCCTAACGCAAAGGATGGAAAGATTCATTATTTTGCTAGGGACGGGACATCATGGTAGAAAAGACAAAGGTAATCCTAACGCATACAGCTGGTGATTTGGCAGAAAGAACAAAATACAGATCAAGCCAAATTGGGTCTTCTTTGGGTTTGCGATTTATGCTTCAGGCTTGGTGTAAAGACAAAGACGCAGCCTCTAAGTATTTCTGGTGATATTTTATTCAATGGTTGATGCTTGTTAGATAAGACAAAGTATTTAAGCATGGTATATGAACATTCAGTAAAGACAAATGTTTGGCACTTAGGCAAAATCGCAGTTTGTCTATCTTTGGAATAAAGACAAAATTTAAGGAGTGCTGCTAATGACGTGGCAATTAGAGTTTATGCTGAAGATTTAATAAATCAAAGAGAGACAACGATTTTCATATCGGGAGTTGCTTGGAATAAGTCAAGCAAGCAAATTGATGATCAACTATTAGAAGGGAGTTTGACGGCATGGGAAAGTCACATATTTTATTTAACAGGTGTGATTAATCAACTAAGGGAAATTCATGGTATGGGTGCAGCATTTTGTGGAATTCAATCAACTTGCAAGGCATCTTGAGGCAAATTCTGGAGTCTCCACTAACAGGTCTGGGCGCAGCAAACATTCACTTAAGGAAGTTCGATTATGGAGTTTTTTGGATGATATTCATGCTAGGAAGTATTGGCGCAGCCCAACCAGTAGCAAATAAATGATATGGTGGTTACTGGCATCACTCATCGCTTCAGGTCATATCGATGCTCTTTTCTACGCTTGGTGGCTGTGTGTATTACAATAATAATGAAGAGATTTGCATATAGCAGTCTGGTTGTAATTAGTCATTGAATATCTCTGTCACAACAGCTGATAGTTTGTATGTCAATTATAGTTGTTCTTGCATTGCACAATCTGAGCTAGAATGCTTAATATCATTGGCTAAGAATGTAACTGGGTTTGAGCAGCAGAATAAAGAGTTTGGTATGTTGCATATGAATTGTTTGACAGAATGTCTCAACTGTAACTGCTCATTAATAAGTTGCATTCCATTTACAATCTTTAGATACTCTTGAAAGGTTAGAAAACAAACTAGCATTGCATCTTCGTTTCATATCAGACATTTGAATAAGCTTCATTTGAGTCATTCTGGTTTATGCAAATCATTATATGCAATTGTGAACACAAACAAACAACAAACAGCCGTTAAAGAGTTTACCAACAAAGTATTTGACAAAATGTCCTTGAGCTGAAATTTGAAAATAAACACCAAAAATAGCAAGGGACATTACAAAACATGCTAATGATAGAAAGCTGATACAGTACTACTGTAACCAGCATTTACAATGAACTTATTACAATGAATATGCAATAGAAATCTGCTCTAAACTTCTGCAAGAATTACATTATATCTCTGATTACGAATGTGAGTTGGAAGACCAAAGAAATATAGCATAACATGGAAAGAGCTAAGTCTGCTATAAAATTCCAGCGAACCAAAGTACAAACCAGCAAGCAATACTAACACCAAAATGCCTATTTCTCTCACCAACTCCCTCAATGCACTCCAAACTGAAGATAATCTCTCATTGAAGCAAGACAACCAGCACACATGGAGTTTTCAATGCAAATCAATCACCAAAAGGTGGGCTCAAATTCCAAAGCTAGCTTATTGAAGTGGTACGGCCCTAGAAAGAGGGCGACCTCACTAGAAAAATGGAGACTTAAAGATAAAATCTGCAAATGCACAATTAAGGTCACCTCTAGCAAAGACATGGATTGAACAAATACCCATAATGAAAAGAAAATTGCACAATGAACTGTATTTGAAAATCTCCTTCAGCCATGATTAAACCAGCAAACATAAAACTGATAAAAACTCACCAAATCTTCAACAATGAAGCTCAATATGCACTTCTGAATGAAGCACACTCCCAATTGACCATCTAGGGAACCATAGTTTCAGGGCCGAAGAATGGTGTAAATGCTAAGCTCCCCCTTAGTCGGGTTTTGAAATCAATCTAGCAGCATTTCAATAAGTTAAACAATGGATACTGTAATGACCGCCAAATCGGCCTCAAAAGTGCCTTGGATGAAAGTTGAAGTAGCAATCAACAACAAGTTCAAATGATATTCTCCAAGCCCAAATCGAATTGCTCAAGTAGCCGCCCCTGTTCTTGCCTGGCAATATTTTAGAAAAATAAATACAGCCTCTAAGCTCCTCAAATTTGTTATGAAAATGATTGCCAACACCAAAGGAAGCAATCCCTCAAGTGCCCACAAAATTATATCTCCTTATTGAAGAGCAACGAATGAAAATGTGATTTCTCTCATGGCTGATCTGCAGACTGGAACAAAATTGCAGACTTCAAATAACTTCCCAAACTCTTCCAAAAATGATTGCAATTAGCACAATGAGAAAGACTGAAGTATCTTCCTCCACTATCCAACTAGGGTTGGTGTTGCACAACCGAAATTGGCACTTAACCAGCTAGGTTTGGTCTTTCACAAACGAAGACTGGAAAACAATAAGCTAAGCATTCAGCTTCAGCAGTGTAGTAGAAAAAGTGTGTTCAACTCAAGATGTCCAAATGCATAGCCCAAGCCTCTTTTTATACTTTTTCAACCTCATCACCAAGAGACTTCTAGAAGATTCCAGAAATATTCCTTAAGTGACTTTATTATTTTATTATTTTATTATTAAGTCACTTAAGTCACTTTTTATTATTAAATTAATTAAATAATAAGTCATCCCTTTTGATATTTTATTTTATGGGAATAACTTAATAAATAATTAATTTAATAACATCTCTTGATTTAATTAAATCATCAATTAAGCTATCCTCATAAATTATCAATAATTTGGACAACTTAATTAAATAATTTAATTAAATCACCATACCTCCAATTCGGGGACATGACAGTCCTCCCTTCCCAAGATTGCTTGTCCTCAAGCAATTCACAACTGTCAATCCATCTCAACTGTCACAACATTTGATGCCCGAATTGGAGAATCAACTATGCTTGTCCACTAGCCACCTGGATCCCAAGTGAAGATCTGTGTAGTGTCCTTTTCACCACCAAGTAGTTCCTGCAGCACTAGCACAACTTGCTGAATCCACTCAATAGCTGATGTAAACCATGCCAAATATGAATGTGCAATGAAAACCCGAGTAGGACAACCATCAATCAATGAAGAATCAAAGAAGATTAAGTCACCAACCAACAAGTAGATAGCTGCCCTATCATATGAAATAAGTAACCAATCCAAAGATGGGTTGTGGATGCCTTCATTACCCTCCAAGGACAACTCTTGAGTGGCTGATCCACTAAGAGTGTTATCACCAACAATATCATCCTCCTCAAAAGAATGATCAACCATTACACCACATGAAGAAACCTCAAATTGTACCAAGTCAAACTCTTCATCACTAATATTAGAAAAAAGGTCATTTTCAAATTCATCCTTCATTTGAATGAGGAGTCTTCGAATGTGATCTATCCTTTTTTGCCTTGCCATGTTGATGAGATTGACCTTTGCTTTGACTTCTTGAAGATGTTTTCTTGCATTGGCAGCCACCCACTTAGCCTCTTTGGCCTTCTTCAACCATTCTTCATTCAACATTTTGGACCTTTTCACCTCGTCAATGCCAAAATACACAAAATCAGTCCTCTTATGTTTGATATCTTCATGTCTACCAATAGGTGTAGGGCTGTCATGAAAAGAAGATATCATATCATTGGCTTGTTCATGATCACAAGCTTCCTTGTTATGAGAAGGATGAGTCATCATGCTGCTGTCCTCAAACCAATCTGTAATCATATCATGCCATTCTAGAGTGTCACCTTCATTGTGTGTAATCACATCACTAGTGGCTGTTCCACTAAGTAAAGGATCAACTATCTCAACCATCTCTACATTTTGAGTCTTCAATGGACCTTCATTTATCAACCCACAATCTAATTCTTCACCCAATGAAACATCACAAGAAGACTTATCTTCATGTAGCTGCTCCAAGTTGTCTTCCATCATCACTTGCTCTTCTTTACTCTTGAAGTCCTCATGAAGTGTCTTGTGCTCCGCATCTTCCACTATGTGATTCTCCTTAGGACCAACAACAAGTTGATCACTAGCTGCTGAAAATTCACCATGGAGACTTTTAGATGTCTCGCCATATTTCTTCATCCTCTTGTTCCATTCTTCAGCTATTTTATTCATCCTTTTCAAGCTTTGTTCTTGTTGTTCTAGCAAGGCATTCAATATGTCATTCACCCTTGACTGCTCACATGTCATTGGACTTCTTGCTTGCTTGTGATAATATTCCGGATCCTCCATATACTCAACAAATGGAAGGTCATTTTTGATCCATTGTGGAAGTGCACGGTATTCTTGGAAAGCAATCTCTATTTCTTCTTTGGACACCATTTCTTAACCAATAGAAATTCTGATCTGCAATCAAGTAGCTGAAACAAAGTGCAATCTACCCAACAGGCTGGCAAGATTCTTGGCTCTGATACCATAGTGAATGACCCTGCTCAAATCTGGCCTCAAAAAGTGCCTTGGATGAAAGAAGTAGCAATTAACAACAAGTTCAAATGATATTCTCCAAGCCCAAATCGAATTGCTCAAGTAGCTATTCTTGCCTAGCAATATTTTAGAAAAATAAATACAGCCTCTAAACTTCAAATTTGTTATAAAATGATTGCCAACACCAAAGGAAGCAATCCCTCAAGTGCCCACAAAATTATATCTCCTTATTGAAGAGCAACGAATGAAAATGTGATTTCTCTCATGGCTGATCTGCAGACTGGAACAAAATTGCAGACTTCAAATAACTTCCCAAACTCTTCCAAAAATGATTGCAATTAGCACAATGAGAAAGACTGAAGTATCTTCCTCCACTATCCAACTAGGGTTGGTGTTGCACAACCGAAATTGGCACTTAACCAGCTAGGTTTGGTCTTTCACAAACGAAGACTGGAAATCAATAAGCTAAGCATTCAGCTTCAGCAGTGTAGTAGAAAAAGTGTGTTCAACTCAAGATGTCCAAATGCATAGCCCAAGCCTCTTTTTATACTTTTTCAACCTCATCACCAAGAGACTTCTAGAAGATTCCAGAAATATTCCTTAAGTGACTTTATTACTTTATTATTTTATTATTAAGTCACTTAAGTCACTTTTTATTATTAAATTAATTAAATAATAAGTCATCCCTTTTGATATTTTATTTTATGGGAATAACTTAATAAATAATTAATTTAATAACATCTCTTGATTTAATTAAATCATCAATTAAGCTATCCTCATAAATTATCAATAATTTGGACAACTTAATTAAATAATTTAATTAAATCACCATACCTCCAATTCGGGGACATGGCGGATACCAAAAGCTGGAACAAAGACTCTCTTAAATAGAATTCTCAAATGACCTTTCATCTTCTACCTTTTCCCTCCAAGAGGGGATGCCCAAGCCTTTTGAAATATTTAATTTTTAAAATACACTTATTTCTTCTTCATTCTAGGCGTCCAAGACTCAAGGAATGATGTTTAACTTTTTAAAATATTAAATTACCTCTGAATGAGGCATCCACCCTCAAAGGCCACCTTTTAAAACATCATTAAGTCATTAATCTAGGCCATGGGGCCCAAAATGAATTTAAAACATTAAATGACTTAAATAATTCATTTTAGCAAAATGAACCTCAAAAATGCTCAAAACCAAATATGCTCCAAAATGCCTTGCCCGAAATAGAGAGTACTCAGTACTCTGAACTACTGAACTATTGCCAACCCGAGCATTTTCCAGAAATAGAACTTACTAAAAATAGTAAATTCTGAAAAGTTGCCCAATGCCTTTGCATGTCATATCACTGCGAAGCTCTCTGAAAACCCAGAAAGGATCCGCAATCCAAATCTCGAAACTCCAACGTACAGGCTAAAAATAGCAAGTGTCGGGAAAGGTTGTTAGATGGAGATGCATGTTACACCATTTCGAAGCTCTCCAAAAACCTAGAAAACTCCACCGGACATGCATCAAAAACTCTTACATGCAACCCTTCAAAAATGCTTCAAAAACCTCCTATAAAATAGAAAACCCTAATTTTACCTCTGATGAGCCTAGGGAAGCCTATTTTCGGAAGCCCGTAGGCTTGTCAGAGGTTAAATTAGGGTTTTCTATTTTATAGGAGGTTTTTGATAAAATAGAAAACCCTAATTTTACATGACAACTCTCAGATCAAGTTTCTTAATTCATACAACATTGTTGATTAATCATTCTTCTCTTTGGTTCATAACCTTAGAGTTAATTTTTATCACTGTGATTGAATCTTTTCTTAAGTAAGATTAGTTGGTAACTACAGATTTGTAAAAAGAACCCTTCCAAACTCTTATCATATAAATGATAGATTAAAGATCACGGTACAAAAGAGAGTATACTTAAACCAGAGCAGACAAATAAGAGTGGTGTAGATTTTGATAAATGCAGAGAGGATGATGAAAACAAGGTTGATATCATTGAGCTTATGCAAGCTGAGCGGCATATTCAGTTTTGATCATATGTTTCAGTTTCAAAGACAAGACTGAATTCTTGGTCAAACCTTTCAGTTCCATATTGAATTTGTTCTCAAGGTTGTTATAAGTAGGAAAAATTTAGACATTGAGGAATTTAAAAGACCCCCTTAAGATCCCATAATGGTACAGGCGGTAAAAATTAGCCCAATTTCCGTAACGGTACTAGCTGATCAGAAAAGGCTTCAATTCAGCATTACCGAGTTAGGTCAAGTTTGGGAGACTCCATCCCTAAACAATTGCTTATTAACCCTTATCATTTATTCCACTATAAATTAGTCCTCAGATATTAAAGGAGAAATTAATCTGGTAAGTAAATCAACAGACCCAACATTTGCATTTAGGTTTGGTCTAGAGAGGTAGGAGAAAAAAGCATTATTCCAAAACGGAAGTGAAAGAACAGAGGAGAAGGATGCGGCTTAGTCTAGGCTTGAAGGTTCTATTTAAACGAACTCAAAATCAATGTAAAAGGAAATGTATTCCTAGCAAGATTTGGATACCAGTTTAGGTACGTTGAAGAGAGTCTTCTACCGAATCCGGTTTCAACTTAATATAAAATAGATTCCCTTAAAAATTTCAACAGTATGAAGAAGCTCATACAAATTTCTCTCAGAGTAAGAGGGTTTATTTCTTCCAACAAGATTTCATATATCTAGATGGAGTAAAACTATCACAATATATAAACTCTTATACATGCCTGTAAAGATGTCAAGAGCTTGTTGTAATGAAATCCTTTCGCTACCAAATGGCTACTTGTTGGATCTTCCACAGCCTTGCTTATGAACACTCAAGCCGTCGCTCCTCAGTCGAGAGATGATCTTCGATTCTTTCTCTGGAATTGACTCAAAATAGGAAATCCCGCATTAGACAATTATGGTCACTGTGGACGAGTTTTAAAAGCTTAGATTGCAGAGAATGTAAGAATTGAAACTGCTTTTGAAATCGTCTGTGAGTGATGAAAGGTAAAGTCCCTAGCTTGGCGATTCTACGGCAATGGAAAGCTTTAACGAAAAACAGAGCCATATTCCTTCGATAAGAGGTGAAAATGAAAATACGAAGAAGAGGAAAGAATCCATGCTTCGAAAACGAGAGACCTCCATCTTAATACGGTTGACCTTCTGATTCCCATTCAAGAACCTTCGGGCTTCTTGAATTCCAGACATTTCATCTGGAGCACGATGAGGATATGGCGGCATACTCTGCTTCCCGAGAGCTGTCGACCCCTCTCACGCATAAATTCATTTGTAAATGACATATATTACAGTTTGATATATAGTTTTCCTTTATAAATATTTTAACACCTATAATCTTTTGTAGTTTCCTCTATAAGTATTTTATATATATATTTTTATTTTGACTTTACTAATTAATACTTATAATATATTACCCAAGGCCAAGATTATAACTTTGCAATTGTCATACTCTAACTCAGAGTTTGATGGCAAATGATCCTTGTCAACTACATCCTCTCCCTGATGATAGTCCCCTTTCCTTTGAGTGTTGTCGATCCTACATCCACTTACAAGTATTATGGTTAGAATGTTCACAACGGCTATATAAATACGTATTTAAATATCAACTCATGAACACATTCAATTTCACGTGAACAAGGAATTCATTTGCCATAAAAAATCGTTAACTTTACAGTTACTATAAATAAAATATCTATTATATTCTCAATTTCACATTCACATGAAAACAGTTACTAGCAACTAACTTGCATCCAAAAATACATAACCAAATTCATAGTCTCAATGTAAGGGATGTAACATACTCCTCCCATTGAGAATCATCGTCCTCGATGATTGTTTATTCCAGATTTTAAACATAAACATAAACATAAATATAATATTCTCAATTGTTCATCAAAAGATAAGGAAATTCTGAAGGATTTTTCATAATCCTCCCAAATGTCATTTACTTAGTTTCTCTATCTGTTAATAGTTTCTACCAATCTTTCCTGATCGGTTTGATTTGTTTTACCATTTCTGACAGCATTCCTGGACTAATGCTAATCCTGTCTTCTAGCTTACTCAGCTTACAGGAATTCAGCATCTTCTTCTATCCAATGTTTCAAATGGAATCATCTTGATAGCAAGATTATGGAAGAAGTTGTTATAACAAACTCCATAAAGGTGGATACTCTTCCTATGTAAAGCAATCATTTATTTACAATACTGGTTTACCAAGAGAATTTCACCAAAGTTAACAACCTTCACTTTCCTAGCTGAAAAGGTTATTCATTACGTACCAATTTCATTTATCTCATGCATCATTTAAATGAGCTGATAAGTAAATACAAAAGAAATGATCAGAATTTTATTTTTATTTTTTTAATTCAACTGTCCTCCAAGACTCGGCACACCACTGATAAGAGGAAATCCTTCTTAGTTGCCATCTGAGCTCTGGTGTGTACCCCCACTTAACCAACTTTGTCGCACTTCTAAGGATACCCTCCTACTCAGTATGGGAACTCTAGTTAGCTAAGTGCTTGGAGTATAAAGTTCACCACCTTGCTCGACTTGGAGAAACTATTCACCTGGGCTTACTGGACTTCCTGTCCGCCCACATACCATAACACAAGGTTTATTTCTTTTGCAAGGTTAAGGACATAACAGATATATTTCCCTACTATTATTCCCTTACACAATCCATCAGAGGCCCATCCCGGACATGATAGAGATGATCATTACTTCAAACATGATGAACAACTAAAATATTCTTGAGTAACCCCCACAAAACTTAGCTCTATATCAAAATATAAACAGCTTTAAATTCAGCAATAACCAAAAGAATGAGCTTATTTCCAACACTTAGTCAAATTTTTGACCAACTGGTCATAAAATAAACAATCTTCAAAATTTGATGGTTAAACCATTTCAAATTAAAGAAATAAAACAACGGCATTCCTTGCCAGTTTTAAAAAGGGATTTTACCAAAATCCAAAGAGGTGTCATAATCTAGAGGAACACTCCTTATGCACTACGTGACTTATCTAAGTCACTAACAAGAGGGTAAATTATTGCGCTGTATTTAGACTTTCCAAAAACTTACAATGGGTTAGGGATTGCGTTACAAGCACTTCCAACAAATAAGTCCCGAGAGAATTTCATTATGCTCAAAAATGTGTACTTGAAAAAGGTTACATCACATTCCTCCTAATTCCTGAAGTAGTTTTCACTCATCGCTTAGATGACATCCTAGGATTGCGCTTTAGCAACACACAAAGATTACTATTGGAACATGAACTTCTTTTCCTTCGTTTCACTTTACAAAACTCTATTCCTTATTTCACTGAATAAGTTACCTGCTCAAAACTTTAACCACTTTTAGCTAAATACCTTGATGATGGTTATATTCACTGTTGCAATTAAGCTTTCTAACTCCTCCAAACGGAAAAAATCATAGTTCACAACCATTCGGCCGAAATGCCATGAGAATAACTGATATCTTCTTCGTACAACTGTTATGATTTATCTTGCATTCTCCAAGCAGATTTTTAACAAAAAATTTAAGAATGATTCTAATCCTCATCTTTTCATCAAAATAGGGCCTAATCCGATCCCCTTTAATTAGTCCTCTTTCACTTATTAACATCTTTTCCAAAAGGCTTAAGAAGGTATTAAAGATTCTCATTTTCGCCTTTACTTATGTGTAATTATTTTGCGCACAGCAGCTGATTTCCTCCAAAATCTCGGTGAACAAAAGTACTCCTAGGTCCCTTACCATTTTTCTCAGCATCCCATGCCAATGTATCACCACTTTCCTTTTTGATCCTTTTATTCCACTTGGCTCCTTCCTAGCTTATGCTAGAACCAATCTTATCTATGTGTCAGTGATATAATTTCAAGGATTTTTTTTTTTTCCAACACTCAGATGCCCCTACACCTAGTTGATTGCTTCTAGATCTTACAATTCAAAATAAACTATTATTTAGGTTTTGACCACAATCTTGGTACCCTAGGCATACCTTGCCTTAACTTAGATAGAATGGTTTCATAATTACTTGATATGTCAAATTACTTCTAAGAGCCTTTAATGATTACAAGCAAAAAAAATTTTACAAAAATTATTATCACTCCCTGTGATAGGCTCAATACAAGTTTTGTTTACAAAATTGGCTATCACTTCCTGTGATAGACTCAATTACATAATTGTTTATAATAAAAACAACTATCACTTCCTGTGATAGATTTTAATGCAAAAGGTTTACAAGGTTCCCAATGTTGGTTTCAGTTTTCTAAGTTGCATGATGAGCCCCGAGGTTCAGTGTCGAACTTGGTAGCTCTGATACCATATGTAACAACCTATCCGTTATACAGTTTAAAATTTCAACTATCAACTAACTTTCAGCTGAATAGCAACTAATTATTTTCAAAACTAGGGTTTCCAATTTATTTCCAACTTATTTCAACATGCAACTAACTTCTTAGTTTTCAGTTTCAGCTGAATTGTAACATCTAATTGTTTCCACCAACTGTCTCACAGAAGGTCAAAAAACTAAATAACTGTCAATCTAGGGTTTTCATTTAACCAATTAATGAACAGAGGAAAAGAAATAACTTCTTTATATTCATTAACTATTTTCAGATCTTTCATTTCAGTTGAATTATTCAAATAACTATCTAACTAATCAATGAACATTTAACATCAAAGAATAACATTCATTGCATAAATGAAAGTAAACTTTAATTAGCATTGTCATGTACCTAGATTACGAGTGAGAAAGGATTACATTTGGCATCATCTTCATGCTGTTATACTTGGGCATCTTTATCAATGAGGGAAAGAGAATTATCATCAGGGGCTTTACCACCCAACCAAGACCTATTGGTCTCCTGTGTTCCTTCGTCTGAAGAAACCTGGCCCTTCTTGAGGGCAATCAACAAGGATCGTTTATCATCATGTCTTTAAGCCTGGTGTCCATGAACATATACTGCTGGTCGATCCTTCCTTTGGAGGTTCCTCCTAACCAAAAGGATCATTCTGACTAGAGTATATCTGGAATCATGAAGGTTGACTTTTTCCTATCTGGCATCTACCTTGGCCAAGGATTTTTAATGTTATGACACCACTATGCCGATATCTCTGGCACTACTGTGCCGATATCTCTAACACTTATGTGCCGATATCTTTGGCACTACTTTGCCATAAGCACTCACCCTTGCTTGACATGACAACTCTCAGATCAAGTTTCTTAATCCATACAACATTGTTGATTAATCATTCTTCTCTTTGGTTCATAACCTTAGGGTTAATTTTTATCACTATGAATCTTTTCTTAAGTAAGATTAGTTGGTAACTGCAGATTTGTTAAAGAACCCTTCCAAATTCTTATCATATAAATGACAGATTAAAGATCACGGTACAAAAGAGAGTGTACTTAAACCAGAGCAGACAAATAAGAGTGGTGTAGATTTTGATTAATGCAAAGAGGATGATGCACACAAGGTTGATATCATTGAGCTTATGCAAGCTAAGCGGCATATTCAGTTTTGATCATATGTTTCAGTTTCAAAGACAAGACTGAATTCTTGGTCAAACCTT